>JAODUG010047545.1:0-10000 GCA_027564795.1 Aphredoderus sayanus | reverse complement strand
AACATTTAGCCTATACAGTACATACTATTTTATATCAAAACTTTAAAGAAGGAGACAGATGGGAAGGCAGGTAGGTATGCCGGAACAAAATAACTTAGATACAGTACAAAACAACATACTGTACATGCAATGCCATAGCTAGACATCGACACAAAGCAATGGTGAGGTTCAGAGCTCTGAAGGTCAGAGCTCTGAAGTTCAGAGCTAAAATTCCAAATGAACAGAACCGCTCCTCTCCTCTCCTTTAGTTGCACTGGGTACATGAAGGCAGGCCTGTCTCTGTATAATTGAGCAGACTAATTCAATTACAAGGGAGCAACTAAGTTTAAGTTAAGCAGCTCTGCCTGACGAGCCAAGAGGGTCACATCAGGACACTGAGTTGCTATGTGTGTGTGTGTGTGTGTGTGTGTGTGTGTGTGTGTGCGCGCGCGCATGCACATCTCTCTCTCTCTCCCTCACACAAGCATGCAAGCACACACACACACACACACACACACACACACACACACACACACGCAATGTTATTGTATTATAGCTTCATTACTACATAATGGCATGAAGTGTGCAAGACCGAATAGCGTCTCCGTCTATAAAACAACAACAGCTCTCTGAGAGAACTGGTACTTTGGAATGTAATTCAATATGTAACACAGTAAGTAACCATAAATATACTTGTTTAATAGAGTCTGGAACAGTTTTGTATTAATAGTGAAAGTACACTGAGCACAGTGTTATGCCACTGCAGTGATATCATTTTGAATCTAGTTAAAGTAGATGTTGTAGTGTCACACAAAATACTGCGGATGTCTGGCCGTTTGCCCAGCCCCTGTGATGCAGCCAGCTATGTTTTCCTCATTCTTCTGCCTTAGAAGAAATGAGACACTCATTAGACCAAATCAAGCTGTATCGATCAATGATAGCTCCAAGGAGACTTCTATTTTAGTTTTATCTGTGTGTGTGTGTGTGTGTGTGTGTGTGTGTGTGTGTGTGTGTGTGCGACAGTGTGTACAGTATGTGTGTGGGAGTGTGTGTGTGGTTGTGTTGGTCGGTTGGTGGGTCTATTTGTTCTAGCTGATAAAAAGGAAATGTATAAAGCACAGCCAGACAGTTGGACTGTGGCTTTTGAACAACTAAAACTAACACCTCCCTGAGGACCAATGGCACCTTGGGCTCCCCAAAGCCTTCTAAAGCTATCCTAGACAGACATCTGTCTGCGTTCACACACACACACACTTTGAGAGGCAGCTCAGAGTGAGAGAGAGAGGGAGAGAGAGGGAGAGAGAGAGAAAGAGAGAGAGAGAGAGAGAGAGAGAGAGAGAGAGAGAGAGAGCAAGCTGAAGTGAGAGAGACAGCCGACAGAGAGATTTAGGGCAGATGGAGAGACAGAGCAAATGCAGAGTGTGTGCGTGTGTGTGTGCGCGCGCACATGTGTGTGTGTGCGTGTGTGATTGCGAGGCCCTAGGTAATGGAGTTGCTGTGAGACTGAACCAGCCGATGATTTCAATTTCCCCTCAAAGTTACTGATGGCCCTGTCAGCAGCCGGTCAGACATAGTATTAGCACTGCTTAGAAACACACACACACACACAGATAGCCCTGCCTCATCCCAGCATCCCTCTCTGTCGGCAGTAAAACCACTACAGACTATCATCTCCTCTCTGAGTCTCAGTTTAACAACCCAACGGACTATTAGAAGGATAATATATTCTAGAGACACGGATTATTACATGACATAATAGAGGAATTAATTAGACTGAAATGCTACTCCATCTCATTCTTCAAATCTTCAAAACCCACTTTTGTAGTATTATCTTCAAATCAAGACATTTCTGCTGCAGGAGAGCTAATATTAAATTATGAGAAAGATGTGAGGAGCATCCAAATATACTCTTTCACATTTGGAGTTATTGTACGTAAGCAAATACGTTTATTTATATTGCACCTTTCACAGACAAAAGAGGGGTCACGAAGTGCTTTCCAGTAAAATAGAACAAGAGGTTAGTTTTTCTAAGAGATTTCAAACACACTAAAGCTGAACACGCTACAGCTAACTGGGTGTGTGGTTGAAAACCGTAAACCTTGTGCTGATATTCAGAGTACATTATCCATGCCCTAAACAAAGCCCTGACATCAGCAGGCAATTCACCGTGCTCTTTATGGAGGGCATCGATCTCCAACAGCTACAGTCGTATACAATTCACAGTTACTCTGTACGCAACACAGACCTGTACATCTCTCTTCCCGCCTCGCTTACAGCCAGCTGTCAAAATGAAGTTCAGAAGTCTCTCCGCCCACAGTATCTGCACCTGTATCCCTCCATCCCCTCTACAGTGTCAGATTACATCCACCGTAAGGCGTGCAAATGCCCCGAAAAATGTACCATGACGTAAACTAGAGGTTTGCATAATTTAGTGGAAGTGCAGACAGAAAATCTATAGTCATTTTAGGTTTTGGCAGTGTCAAGCAGGCTTATATTGATTGCTGTGTGTGTATGTGTGTGTACACACGTGTGATTTGGTATATTTCTGGTAGTCACACAGAAGAAGGCAATGGTGAGGAAGGGGGACCTTGACCTAACAGACACTAAGAACACCAGAGGAAATAGGGCTGGTGATGTTTTCTGAGGACCGCTCCTCCTTCCATCCAATGTTCTCATACCATCTCTTTAACACATCCTCACGCCTGCCTCCTATACCTTTTAACTTCATTAGAGTAAACACAGGATAAGTACAACTGGCGAGTCATTTTGGAAGAGAGAGAATGTTAAGATAATGTAAAGCAAGTAAGTAATTAAGTATTTTTGTGAAACAAAATATATAATTAAAATAAGAATATATTAGATTAGGTAAGAGATGATAAGGGTATTTACAGCAGCCAAGAGTTGACCATAACTGCACCAAAGTAAATCACCTTCTACAATATTGACTATTGATAATGTTAAACTAACTGTAAACATATACTGTATACTGTAGATGATTTAAGAGTACTGATACCAAAGTGGACCTGAACCAATTGTGAGAAAGATAAAAGAGGTTGAAATATGAAATGAAAATGAAATGAAATGAAATGTCACATACAGTATGAGCTATCTTACACTTCACTGTAAGTGAAGAACACAGGAAGGGCATGACAGGAAATGGGCTAAAAATAAAGATTAATGACAGATAAATGGTGTTTCTTACGTGGTTAGATGGGCTTGAGGGGATTGTGAGGGAGAGAGATAGAGAGAGTGTGCAATGTATGTGGTCCAGTGTCTGCAGACCAATCTGTTCCAATCTGCTTCAAGCTCAGATCATTCCAGAATGGCTTCTCCGTACACATAGCTGTACCAACAGGATCAGCAGGAACACATACTATACACAGCCTCTGTAGTGAGCAAGTGGATTAGTGGAACTAACGCTAACCCTAAAGCAATTTTATTCTCTTTTTTTTTTAAAAGCCATATGTGAAACCCCTGTGACACCTAATCACAGAAGTAGCGTTTGGCGTGACATCACTTATTTCAAAGCAAACTACTTATATCAAAAGATACGTTAAAGTTACATTTAAGTTAAGTTAAAGTTTGTGATTTACGGGGACCCGGGCCCCTAATGGCCAAGATGACGCACTGCTTCCCGATCTAGGACCTCTCCCAGGTGCCTCAAGCCAAGGAGGTGTCCCATCTCTGACCTGGACGTCCCACCTGCCTGCCTTTGATGCCACACAGAGACACCTCCCCCTCCGCCCCCACCCACACACACGCAGTGTGTACACAGACAAGGCATACATACACATTCAGGGGCATAAGAACACTTGCAAATTACACCACATGTAACCTGTGCACACACACACACACACACACACACACACACACACCGAAGCGCACCTACTCACACACACACTTGGAGGCAGCCTCTATTAGTCAGGACTCCCTGGAGTGATCTGGTGCAGCCAGCCAGCTGGCGCCATCTTTGCTACCCCACACACACACACACACACACACACACATCTTCATCACCCTCCTCTGCCACAGGCACACACAACCTATCCCTACGTTGTGTGCATGTGTGTGTGATACTAAGGAGTTGGGACAGCAGCTGTTATCTGCAAATATTCTTGGCCAGATACCATGTCTTCTGGCACCTGCGTGTGTGTGTGTGTGTGTGTGTGTGTGTGTGAGCATGTGTGCGTGCGTGCGTGCGTGTGTTTTGGGATTTGCTGTCCAGACACTGGTAGTCACGTCCCTGAGTGACCCTGCTATCAGAACAGGCTGGCATTCTCTCTTGCAGGAGCAAAACACACACACACACACACACACACACAATAGCTCTCTGCGCTCAGTGGGTTAGTCTAATGACGGCGAGGAGTGAAGCTGCATACTGAGGGAGAAATGGAGCATGTACTGTGTCTTAAGACACACACACACACATGCACACACACACACACGCACACACACACACACACACACGCACACACACACGCACACACACACACACACACACACACACACACACACACATTTGTCCAAGCAATAAACCACAAGCTAATGAGTCGGACAGTGTTGACACTTAAAAGAGAACTGAAAGCGCAATAGGACCATTACAAGCCCAGTGAGGTCACATGGTGAGAAGGGTTCAAGGGCTCAGCGTTGGAGACAGACCAGACTCTGGCCAGCACCAGCTGTAAGAGGAGAGAAGAGGGGCCAGGGCACCTACACACACACACACACACACACACCATTCCAGAGGTCTATGGTTTCCCGGGTAACGGAGAGAGCATCTGTGAGTGTCAGGCTGGGGCATACACAGGTACATTGTGCATACAAGGAAAATAATTCACTGTGTGTTTGTGTGTCTGTGTTGACTTCTATATCAGATTAAAATTGTAAAGTTGCCGTCATAACGTCAATCGAATTAAGATATGTTTAATGTATCACTCAAATCTGGCCTACAGTAATAAACTGATTAAGTGAGCAAATCGAAATATGTTCTCTGCTTCAACATCTTGATTTTTTGCTTAAGTCTATTTTTGTTTTTCAGAATGCCTTGGGATTCTTATCGTGCAGTGTAATCAATATTTACATTTGCTGCGGTGAAGGTAAAAAAAACAGTAGACATTTAATTATATTTGATTCTACAGTTCACACCAACAACCTTGCCTTCACTTTGACCTGTTTGTGAGCGGGCAGGAAGTTCCCGAGCAGCACTAGAACATTACGCTGTTCTAGCCTACAGTACACACTGTACTCCCTGCCATCCCCTTCATCAGCCACGAGGGCACAGTGAGGGAACTTAAGGCTTCCATTATCACCTTCCTCTGGTCTCTCCTTACTGCAGAGCTCCCCCAGGTAGATGGTACAGCCTGCTGCTTGCCAGCTCGGGCGCACGGCCATAATCAGAACACATAAAGACCAGTCATTAACATGCCAGAACAAACACACAGTAAAGCAGGTCCTTTTACAACACCACTTCCCAAGCTGCCGGGGCAGAACACCACCATGCTAAAGACACCGCTGCAATGTATATGCAAAGAGCCAAAGGTACATACATGCTACATAAAGCTTCTTTTTATGAAACAATATAGTCAAATGGAAAGACATGCATTGTTAGGTAATAAGGCTGTTTAATAAGGCTGTCTGTTCAGCTGGGAAATGGGCAGTCAAATAGATAGCACCTTGGGAAGTCTCAAAGCAGGATATTATGTTAACACGCTATTTTGCATCATAGGAAGAGTGTTCGTACAGGCCTGCGAATTAAATTGGAACGTTAAATCGGGGGGTTTGTGATTATGGTCAGTGGCACAGTGCTAAAAGTCCATTAACAGATTCCTCCCTGCTTCAGACTTAATGAAGTAGAAAGACACAGGATGAGAGCAAACCCTCTTAGACCTGATTAATGAGAGACTGGCGGAAAGAGAGAAGGTAAGATAGATAGACACAAAGACAGACAAAGAAGCACAACACTTTAAAGAGCAGAGTAAAGAGCAGTCTAGGACACCAAAAGCTATTTAGTTAGGCGAGGTGAAGTGTTCTGGGAATAGAGAAAAGCCACTTTGATTTACATGAAACATCCTCTGCTGTCCTCTCTAAATCCTGATGCTCTCCCTTCTTCTTCTCCTTAAGTTCTTCTCTTCCTCTCTCTTTGGCAACTATCTTTTGATCAACTGGTCCTGTCCCATTCTCCTGCAGACTTTTAAAACGCATTCTAAACAGTCTCTCAGCCACAGACCCCTGGCTTGCCTCTCTCGCCTCCACAGCAGAAGATGATTAAAGTTACGGTCCAGTTAGCGGCTTGCCCCTGCCCACCTTACCCCCACCACCATCCACCACCACCCCAGCCCTCTGGGCCAATGGTAGAACACACACACACACACAGACACACACACACACACACGCGCACACGCGCACACACTCTTGCTAGCAGTAGAGCGGTCACCTGTGCAGAGTCATGCGGTGAGAACTAGGCATCGGAGGCAGTGGGCTCTAGCTAAAGCCTGCTCTAGCTAAAACACACACACACACACACACACACACACACACACGCGCGCGCGCGCGAGCGCTAGCATGAACGTAGCTAAAGCTTGGCCACGCTCTGAAAAGCAGCAGCGGGTGTGGCCCAGCATGGCAGGCTCACAGCGCAGGCATTCATTAAAGCCTCAGCACCATTCACACGGCCATAAAGCAATTAATCTAGCCATAAACAAGCCATTCCGCCTGGCTCACACAACAGTGTGTAAACTGTGTGTGTGTGTGTGTGTGTGTGTGTCTGCGTGTGTGTGCGCGTGTGTGTTGGGAGGAGTATGCAATCCTTCTAATGGCCAACTCTGTGATTATGGTATTCTTAATGACTTTCACTGACATTATTGATAAACATACACATCAACTTCTATCATTTCTGTAAGTTGTGTCTCGTTATCTCAGACAGAAGGTGAACCGCCGTACCATGGCAGTGTAACAACAGGCTTTACCTAAACAAAAGCGCATATTTTCCCTGTTCTGTTCTGTTCCATTCTCATAAATAGTCTCCCGCCCACTTTAAAGCCGAACTCCAAACTGCAGCGGAGCAAAAATTATGTGTGCACTTTCAGTTTGTTATGGTGACTAAAAGCACATTTCCCCAATGTGTTTTTGTGGCAGAAGAAAATACCCCTAGCAAATAAGCTAATTTACTTGCATGGTCTCGCGGGCCCAGACACGACTGTGACTGTTCAGAATGTCTTAAATGAAGTGGCGAAACCGGGCTCCGACTTGTTGATTGGTCGGTTTCCCTGCCTTTCCCAGTCCCAATGGGTCGTCCCCACAGTTTATTTCTACCCGTCTGTACAATTTTATGTCCAAAGTGGAAAACGAAACTAGCAACCCCATGCAAGCTACACCTTTCTGAAAAAAATAATGATGTACCGGTAAACAGATTCTCCTTGTTTAGGACAAACAACATTTGATTGCATTCTATTCAAAGTGTGTTTGATGCACAAGACTGATTCAGCTAACCCCGCAGCCATGTCGCAAACTTCTGACAAAGTTGTCGATGGGACTGTGTTGACTGTGTTGACACTGCTGCATCCTTATGTCTGAATCACCATTTGAAGTCCACCTTCACAAGCTGTTGGATTGAGAAGTTTCAAATTATGTTTACCGCTTCACCCACATAAGCAGTACAGTGTATTATCTTCTAAATGTTTTATAGAGTAGCATATAGTCTGGCACCACAAGACTACTTACTGTATGACATACAGATGCTTCAGATGACCTGGCTGATTAGCCAGGTGGCTCCTCTGGCTGGGAGTCTACACTGCCTCTGGTGGAGACCTATCACAGCACAAAATGAGGCCAGTTCTCAGGACTGACTGGGCTGGCCCACGTCTCAGCTTGACCGACATTTCTCCGATGATCATTTTTGTTAGGGTGGGACGAATGACACACATGATTGGTTCCTTTGCAGTTTGCTGACCTCAGTCAGAATAGAGGGTCTTTGCTAAACAGCAGTGCTATCATCAGTCTATATCAGTACGCATACAGTAATTTGTAGAGGAACTGAACGTCAATAGCACTAAACTGAAGCTCTTGCTGTTGCACATACTGTCTGCCTTTAACCTGCCGTGTACTGTATGTAAACGTGTGCATGTATGTGTGTGCACGAGTACAGTATGACCGTGTGTGCACACGTGTTTATAGCTGTATCGGTGAATATCTCTATACTATGCATACAGGTATGCGTTTGTGCATGTACAGTACGTGTGTGTGTGTGTAGTGCTGTGGGCTGTAGAGCTCCTCCTCTCCCCTCTGTGCTATTGCCAATAACAACCGCGCTGCGATTGTCTCGGAACAGCAGGCTGCTAGTCTCTGCTACCAGAGCCTATGGCTGTACTCTCAGTGCATTTAGCACTAATGAAAAAGAAGCGCTGTTGAAACACAGGCAAGCAGGCACTCACATGCACACATACAGTACAATAACACACACACACACACAGAGAGAAGGTGTTGTGCGGTAAATCACACCCCCATTCTCCTCCACCCATGGAGTTAAGGAGCTTTCCAACTTTTCCAGCCCCCAATTATCTCTATCAGTCCCGCCGTCTTCTGCCGGACGACGTCTTCCTACACCGCTCCAAACCTGTCCCTGCGTTTGGTGACCCTGACGCCTGGCTCGTTGCCGCCTGTCACCGTATCCTGAAGGTCACCTTCTTCTGTTCCCGGCAGAGTGTGTTGAAGCACAGCTAATGGGCGCTACTCGCGATGTTAACTGCTACAGTACGTACCGTAAGTACACACACTGGGCCGCCTCTTGCCATTAGCAGAGGACAATATGCATTCTGTCTCTCTGCTCCGCCTCATAGGGAATGGGGAACTAGAATAGTTGCAAAAACACATACCAGTACAGAATGAAGAGAGCTGTGTGAGTTCTCTACTTTGATATCTTCCGTGTCTCGCGGCGGGCGCCATCACCCACAGCCAGCCGCGCAGAAAGTGCGTATAGGGAGTCTAGAACGTTCTGCCGCGGCTTGGGGAGTGTTTCATGTCTCCTTTACCGCCTCGGTCCGTCCGGGCTGTGCACGTCACACTGAGAGGCTGCTGCCCGGATGACTTGGGCTCCTGTGAGCACACTCACTTCACAGCTGTACATGCACACCCCCAAACGGCTCACACTCGCATCCAATACACACAGACAGAGACGCGCGTATATTGCACGCACACACACACACACACACACACACAAACTGAATAGGAGCGTAGGCATCAGTACCTCACGTATAAGTCATGTTTACTGTGTGTCTGAGTGTGTGTGTGTGTGTGTGGGGATTGCAGCAGTATGTATGCAGACAGAGAGCTTCCCGTTTGCCAGCAGAGCATCGACTGCAGGGCCATAAAAGCTCAGAGGGGACAAGTTAGAGTCCTGCTTGCTCACCTGGTGACTTGTAGGGGCGGAGCCTATGAATAAATCACTTATACACACTCCAACACAAGCACATTACCAATTCAACCACACACCTGCAACACGCACACACACACACACACCTAGACACGTGTATGTGCCCAGCCAATACAAAGTGAATATACAAAGAAGCACAGCCAGCAGTAGGATACTGTTGTTTCCAAGGGCTTCTGTGTGTATGTGTGTAGCCGGGGCATTAGCTAAGATCCTGAGTGACAGGTACATGGGTAGCTGTCACGGTTACACAGCTAATGAATATTCACAGAGTTATTCTCAGTACATTATTCACACAGGGTCGAACTCAAGCGCGCGCACGTACCCACACACGCCCACGCAAACATGCGCGCGCACACACTCACCACAAACACGCACACTTGTCCTAACTCACACAAAGTTGTATGTTACATACACGTAAGCACGCACACACGCACACACACACACACACGCATTTATCTTGTTCTCTGCAGCTGTCAGTGTAGAGCCTGACAACAGGAGAAACAAAACTTATTGGATTGACCGTGTGTGTGTGTGTGTGTGTGTGTGTGTGTGTGTGTGCGTGAGTGTGATTATATGCATGTGTGTGTGTGCGTG
>JAODUG010047544.1:0-37746 GCA_027564795.1 Aphredoderus sayanus | reverse complement strand
AATGGCTGAGAAAAATACTCACAGGAGAACCTTTTTCTTTACCCTGCATGCTCCACCACACACACATACACACACACACACACACACACACACACACACACACACACACACACACACACACACGCATGCACACACAATGAGCTTAGAGAACGGAAATAAAGCACATGGATATTGGCAGATTGATGTCAATCAGCAGCCTGACTGGAGTGTGGCATGTCCCATCTTATTAGGCCTCTCTTCACAAATGGAGCATTTACTGATGACTCCTTGATATGCAGCTGGAGAGAGGGGCTGTCTGTTGTCATCTTGAGGGGTCTTCATCTATGATTGCTCAATCTGTCATCATAGTCAGAGTAGAAAGTAGAGAGTGCTATTTATTCATAGAATATCAGGCCAAAGCCAGACCTGTCTAGTATATGTTAGATGCAAAAGGGGCTCCACCCTGAAATAAGGCTGCATACTGAAGAAGCACAATCCAAGTAGAAGCAATCTACTGTTAGTCTGTGGTCAGTCCAGATTCCTATGAGTTTTCTTTGCACTGGTTTCTTGCGTTGGTATACTATTAATCCAATGACAAGGTGCTGTGCCCATAGACCCTTAGGTAGAGTCGTGGTGGGATATCCTCAAGAATATAACTATTTAAATGATATTTAATTTTATAGGAAACCATTTTTTGTTAAGTTGTTTAATGGACACTTTTGCCTAATCACCTTGGAATCAGTGTTTGGTTAAACAAACTGTACATAAAAAATGACAATACATTTGACTTGTCTGCATCATTTGACACAGTAAACCCCCTGGTCCTTCTACCGACCCTCACTGAGCTGGGCATTGCCCACTCTGTGAGGGTTACTTATTCTAGAAAGTCCTCCGGAATGGGCACCCACCCAGACCCAGCCAACTCAACACTATGGTTCCACATGGATCTTCTCACTGTACATCAGATGTCTTAGTTCTTTAATTGCTTCACATGGATTTTCCTACAACTACTATGCTGATGACACCCAGCTCTACCTCTCCTTCCCTCCTCGGATCTCTGAATGTCTCACTTACATCAGTGACTTGATGTCTTCTCATCAACTGCAGCCCAACCTAAAAAAAAACCAAAAAAACAGAGCTACTTTACCTTGCTCTCATGGAGCTGTCCATCACCCTTGAGAACATGACCATATCCTCTATCCTGTGCAGTTAACCACAGCATCCACCGCAATGAGCCATGGCTTGTAGATTATCCCGCTAACATCGAAGGATAAGGCCATTCCTCACAAAAGAATCAGCACATTCTTTTGTCCAATCTGTAGTCTACTGGCCTCTGCTACTAGACCCTTTCAGCAGGTTCAAAATGCCACAGCACATCTGGTATTCAACCAATAAAAGTCATCATATGTAACCTCTCCATTTCTGAGACCTTTACTGGTGTTAAGAGAACTGCCCCAACCCACCTCCATTATTATATGTCAAGACCTAACAGTCATGTGACATCGTCCTATGCTCGTGCCTGCTGTTGCTGGTACTGTACATCTCTCGTGCAAGAGCTAGGGAGCGTAAAATGTATTATACTTTTATATTTTTAGTGTAAATGATAAATATAAAATAAAACATGGCTACACTTACAATATTATTGTCTAAAACAAAAATAAAAATTCCCCTGTGTCAATCTATTAATAGGTCTATGACCCAAATGCACGACATGCAGGCAGGCCTCGGAAATAAAAAAGGCAGGAACACAGGAAATAAGCATCTAGAATGAACAAACACCGACAGAGGGCTGGGGAAAACAAAAGGGCGTAAATACGCAGGTAGACAAAACAGGAGACAGACCACTGGACAAAGACAATGAGGGGCAGGTGAAACATGATTACCTAACCCTCATGATGTCCTTTGGGTCAAACTGACCCAAATCACTAGCATTTTATGGCAGATAGAAGGCACTAAACCTAATTCTACTGCTTACACAGACTTACTGTATGATGTGCACTGCTGCACAACAAGGTGTGAGTTTGAAACCTGAGGACAATAGGAGGGTTAAAAGGCATAAAAAAAACAACAAAAACATAAATAATTAATTAATTAATAAATAAATACAGACAGAACGGACAATAAAAAGAACCACACAATCATACACAATCAGATGGTGCCATCTTCTGGCAAAGTGTTTGAAACTCGAAGGACAACAGGAGGGCTAAGACACAGGTGAAATGACGAGACTAGGAAACACAAGGCAGGAAGTGACAATGAACATGCCTAGAACACAAAGGAAACACTAACAATGACAAGACAGGGACCATGGGACATACAGATGGTTACAATTGATTTCTCAGTGATTTGATTTTACACAACACACAACAATGTAAATATTGGCACGAGAAAGCCCTTACACTTCTGAAATTGAATGGTCTTTGGATCTTGGTCTTTAAATCTATTGAGCATCCATGCTGTCCTTAAAATAGGGGTTGTTACAACTTCACCAATATAAAATATGTTTCTAGACAGTGTTGTTTGCATATCCTGGCCATTGATGGGAAACAGGAGGTAAACTATGTAAACAGAGAAAATTGATTTTGAAAGCATTTAATGATGTTTCAGGGTACAGTATACTGAACTACATGTATAATTGGGTGAAAATAATGTGAAAAAGTTCCCACCTAAAAAAAAACATACTGTATTTACATTATTTATACGAGAATAAAATAAAATAAAACTCTTGTATGTTACTGTAGATGCTATTAGATGCAGACATGATTCATTAACCATACACAATCATGTAAGATAGAGAACAGCCTAGAAGTTAGACTTGAGACACTAGTCAATGTTTACCAAAACAAGCGTGGAGGAAGCATTATCGGCCTTTGTAAATGTTTAAGCACTTCACTGTACTGTAAATTAAGGCATATTAAACCCATCTTTAAGTCAAGCAGCATCTATGCCTTTTGTCATACTGCATTTGGGATTGTTTAAAGGTAGAGACAGTCACGTTACCCATCCTTTGAACCTGAAAGGGCATGTGAAGATCACGTTGTGCTGTCAATGCAGTACATAGGCTCTCGCTTTAGCCTCTGTCAGAAATATCAACGCATCACTTGTGTAACCATGGTTTCATTTATAAAAAACCCATTATGAATGTGAGATAGAGAATAATACATGGCCTGTTCTCATAAAGCATGTCTATTGTGTTCTGTGAGCACTCCTATGAATAATAGATTATAATTCATATGACTAAATCACAAACTCAGATTACAATGCACATTCAAGATTACATAGGCTTCAGTCGTTTTGACTCCAATGGTAATGCACACAGAAGGTGCTTTGGAATGTATAGTTCCAGTGGTATGAATAATAAATATGGAAAAGCATTTTTCTAGAAAATATGAAATTGTTTATTTTGGTAATGATAAAATAAGTAATTTAAATGCAGATGTATTTAAAATGTTTCTGTCCACAACTATGTTATCATACAGAGACCAGTCTGCCCAGTGTGTCAAGCTTTAACGTAATATTGTTATTTGTACAGCTCAGAGTCAGGATATTGAATTGCATTAGCCTAATAGCTAACGGTCTATATTTGAATTCAGCTACAGCTCCATTCTGCAACTGCAAACAGCCAATTAGGGCAGGAGATAAGAACAGCACGCAGTAATGCGCACAACTCCGTAATCACCACAATAAGGTCTCCAACCTGTAAACATTGATCTTGTATTGATCTGTGTATGAGAAACTGTGGTTTAACCCAAGGCTCCGCTCAAACTCAATATTCTAAATGGAGGGCGGCCACTGAATGGTCTAAGGACAGTGCTCATGGCTCAAGAGAACAGTCAGAATTTAAATGCTGTACTGTATGTGCAAAAGTCATTTTTTGACAGAAATAGCAACAGTTGAGATAAGAAACAACCCATCTCTTTTCCAGTCATATAGCATAACTATGTGGTTTCTAACTGTTAATTACATTTGTAACCATTTCTCACCTTTTCCTTGGAGACATTTGTCCATTAAATTATAAGGAAGGGAGCCCAAACAACACCAAAACCACTTGAGTTGAGTCATCAGCATACAGCATAATTCACTGGTAGTTAGATACATTGGTGCGAAATGTTGTACTGTATGTTTGTGATGGTATGTATGTGTTGATTGCTGTATGTTTTATAATTATACATTTTTTTAACTACATTGCTGCACAAAAAAGTGCCCTATTGGGGACAAAGAAACGTTTACTTACTTACTTACTTAGTTACTGTTTGTACAAAAAGAAAAAAAAAAGAAAAGATATATACAGTATAATAAAAATACCGATGCAGGAGGGTGTGGAAGAGTTTTTTTACGCTACTCATGCTGCACCTGTAATTATTAGGGGGCGCGGGGACTGCAATAACCTTGTATATCATCAACGTTGTTTATTAGAGTGACCGAGTGTAGGCTGAGAATTCTCTGACCCTCATGAAAAAAACCTTTATACATTTTTTATTCTCTAGCAAGACATGTCAAATATGCTTAGTTTGCCTTTAAAACTGCTTTGGCTTTGCTTGTTGTGACAGAATAAGGCTACAAGGAGCAGTTTCCCCTCCATCTCAGAACATCAAAAGGCCTTTGAATTGCATCTGTCGCTAAGAAAGATAAATGTGCTGTTGTCAAGACTGCCAGTAAAATGTAATGCCATATGTCAACACTGTCAACACGAAGAGATTCTCATAAAGAAATGGTTTACTTTTCCTCTTGAATGGCATCATCAAACTTTTAGTATAGTTTATGGCAGTAAAAGTACTTCATCGGCAAACATTGCAATCTTCACAAAACCTCTCTGTTTGATTCTCAAATGGCACAGATGATGATTTTCACAGTTCATTTATATATAGGCTATCTCATATATATTACATTGGGAAAAATCATGACATGGGAGTTATTTTATAATCAATAAAGACAAAAGCAGTTTTTAAGGGTGAATGTTTGCCTTTTAGCAGGCATATTAAATATTTGTTTTATAGGCAGCAAATCCTGGTTTGTGACCAAGCATATATCCTAAATCTCTGCTACTGTATATACAAGCTTGAACATGTAATGAGTTTGAAATATAACAATGTCTGAAGTCTGAAATGTTTTATATATATATATAATATCACTCATTTTGTACTGTATCAACACATTCCTTTATCTATAACCAGTGTGCACATCACTTACCGTGCTCACAGATATCCTGTCGCATTAAGGCTGTCACATTGAGTACAGGTCAATTAAGATGTCACAACACACACTTTGAAAAGTTTAGTATTTGTTCACAGGCATATTTAGATTATGATTATAGCATCTCCATTTTACTTTTAGATAGACAGTCATATCGCTATGGCATATTGCTAGTGTTATCTGTTCTATTGATTCCTTGTAAACTAAATTGGCCAGACAAGTGAAACATCTTTGATTAGCTGACAACCAGGATGCTGTTGGCAGTTTCAAAGGATTCTTCCTTACTTTTTTATTAATAAATATTTAATTCTAAGAAAATTTTTTATTGTCCTCGTTTTACCCCATGAAATGTTGGATTTTGTTAAATGGAGGCAGTATGCCATTTTGGCCCCTAACTCACTAGTTAATGGTCTGAGGGTGTACCATTCCTTCTGTAGCCCACACCCTTAGGGACTGCCTGATTATACCAGTGCTCCCAGGCTGCTGGAAGGAGTGATTGCTCCCCTTCAGGCATTATTAGATCTGGTGGTAATCAGGAGACATTCAGATAATAATCTGTGGCTAACTATGAAGGGATAAAGAAAAGGTTTTCCAATGAATTATTAAAAGCTTATGTTAAGTTTCCCAGTCACCTTTTGCTGAATCACTGAAAAGTAATTTTTTCACGATTGAAGAAACATTTGTCTTAAAACGATAAACCCTTACCATCTGTAGTTGTGGGCTATGACTTGTGGGCTAATCAAATCTTAAAGTTTTTATCTAAATTGGAAAATCTGTTGCGTAATTGACTTGCCCTGCAAACACAGTCAATTTAATGTTTAAATGTTTAATTTAATCATATTCCCATTCACATTCATATATTGCAGCTCCACAAATGTGCCATTTGTTCCAACATACTCTATATTGTAGACACAAATCCAAATAAAAATACAGTAAATCTGCACCATACAGTAATATACTGTATCATGTTTGCATAAAAAGACTAAACATGTTTAGTAGGAACATACATTGTGCATCCTTTCAGATTAAATTAATGATTTTGCACATTTGATGACATAATTTCTTAAAGATGCTGTATATTTCTTCAGAGATGATCTGCTTATATTTCTTCTAACCATAGCGATGTTGTCCTTATACTTTCAGCGTTTAATCCAGCAAAAGGGCATGGTGTTAATCAGAGGACAGTGGACCCAGACAGGGGGTTCAAGACCCAGTCCCCTACACAGGACATTGAGAGCGAAGTCCATCCATTCACCACCGCCTCACCAATTAACTTCCCCAACCATCGGCCTGTCCTGAAGGGCCTGCTGCTCCATGAACACCTGCTTACAAGGGACTTCCGGGCCGACCAGCACTTCTTTAGTGAAGATGGTTCTCCAGTTGCTGATCCCACCGCGCCCGGCCCAGGAGGGGAAGCCACCACACAACATGATCCCCACGAGGAAGCCCCGCCCTTCTCGGACATCGCCACCACCTCCACAGTGTCCGCGACCACGCCCCAGACCACCCCGGCCCTTGCCACAGCTGGCCTGCCCATGTCTCTACCCCAAAAGCTCTCCAAGGACAAAAGCAAGGCAGTGGCGAAGATCGCAACCACCACAGACTCCTTGACCACCCACGTGATGCGGACCAGCACCGCTGCCAATGGCAACGGCCCCACAGCCCCCTCCTCGCTGACAAGCAGGCCTGGTCATCAGGCTGCCAACTTTGCATTCACCTCAGACAGTAAGGATCCAGATGAAGCTAAGAGTACAGCGATGAAAAGCAATACTGGCTCTGGCCAGGGTGTCGTTAAGCTAACGTTAGCGTCTCAGCAAAGGGACGATGAAGACACCTCGACCACAACCATTACAACCACGACTATCACCACCACGCAAACATCAGGTAGGTCTGCTCCATCCTTTAAAGAGGTATTACCACCAAAACTGTTTAAAGGGTGTGGAGCAATGTCATGACTATGTCAGCTTATGGCCTTAGCACTGTTGCACAAGAAATCCTAACATGAATATACATACTGTATAGTACTGTAGTATTTCAATTCCCCATTCATTTTTGTTTTTGTTACACACTGGACTCTGTTGCTTACCTAAAAAACAAGTCAGACAGATGTTCATCATAAATTAAAATCCCATTATTTAAATTGCTCTCTAAGGCAAGAGTTTCTTAATTAAATTAACCACATTTGTGTATACACATGACACTGAGGCCAATATCCACTAGTTCATAACCCATAACTTTGAGCAAATAGAAAGAAGTCCCTAGAGTTAAGAAGTATTAGGCCTCAGGTGTCACGGCTGCAGTTCATTGCAAGTGCTCGGCACACCTATTCATCTCACCCGGGATAACAGAGTTGCCCATGTGTCAAAACCAATCTGACTTTGGTTGATATGTCCTGCCCGTCCGTTTCACTGGCCACTGAGCACCGGCTGCCCAGGTGATCAACATCTGGGAGCAAAGCTTGAAAGTTATTTAGAGGGTTATCAGAGGCCACTGAGACACAGGTGGATACTGGAGGCGGGTGGAAGAAAAGGAGAGAAAAAAATGTCTTTTTCATGACTCTTCCAGGGCCCTGCAATGTGAATTTCACTGACCCTGAGAATAACATCGAAATAATACAGCAACCTGATTCGGGTGAGGAGTGCAATTACTTGGTGACTGTCTACCTTGGCTATGGGATTGAAGTTCAGGTGAGTGCAACAGTGATGGTGTTTAATATTATTATTGATTAAAAATAGATGAAGAAAAGACTAGCTGTCATAAACTTTTGGTGTTTTTCGCTAGAAGGGTGTACAATGTTTCACTATTTGAAATTGCTGGGGGTGGGCAGGCATTTCAAAGGACTTGTTTTGATTTTGCATGGTTATTTTATGTTTTGGCTATTTCAAGCTGGCTGTTTTTATTCTGGTCTAGCGAGGGCGGTTAGAGACGGGTGTTAGGCGGACAGCGCATGGCTGTTGTGTTAGAGGCGGTAGATGGGGGCACGATTGATGGGGTCTATCTGTGGGATTTGCTGTGTAAATCCCACACACAAGTCTGCAAAAATTAACTGTCAGTATGTGCATCCCTTGGCATTTGCAATTCTTCAAAAGCCTCATTTACCAGTGGAGACTTTAAAATGTTTGAGCTTTGTCTTTCTGCCTCTGGAGGGCTAAGATAAGTCTAGACGAAGAGCGTTTGTTTAAATGTGTGTTTTTCTTTGAATGCCTCCATGGGATAACTTTAGTAAAGCTTTAACCACACACATGCATGCACACAAGCACACACACTCACACAGAAGTTTGATATTTAAGCTTTCATCTTCCACGGCCTCTCCAGTGCATTCAGGATGCAGTCTAGTGGAATATCGTGAAAATTGTTAAGAATAAAAGGCTAAGCTCTAGTCAAAGAGTGCAAAGACCCCTTTATCCTTGCATCTACTTTACAAGGCCTGATAATAAAAGTGTATACTGTGTGTTGTTGTACACACAGCATCCAAACACAGACTCACCCTCACTGTCGAGAGGAATTCGGCCTTCCTGAGTATGCAGCTTAATTGACAGCAGTCGGAGGCCTTTAGTACAGCTCAATTGCACAAAGGCAATTATTTCTGGAGCAAAAAATAGAACACATACACACTTCAAAATACAGTGTGTAGTATCTTTCCAGAGTACATGGTGGTTGATTTAAGTATTTCAGTCCATATTTATACTATATATTAAGGAAGAGGTGAAAGTTTCTGGTCTTTTTTGTTTCAAGCTGCCTGTATACCAACCAACATTCAGAGCAGAGTTCAAACTCCCAGTGGAGAGGTGAAAAGATCATTGTCCTTACAGTACTGGTAATAGTCTTCTGCACGACTTTGCACCCCTACAGGAAAGACAGACCAGCTTGTCACTGTCCCAATATTTCACTGTACTCTACATGTACATCCAGATGTGTAGTGGAAGAGGATGTGCAAATCGTATTCATGCAACAAAATTCTGTCTAAAGCACAGTTTAGTGAGTTCTATTTTAGGGTGAGGTGAAGATAATGTCAGAGATAATGAAGGTGAATATGGTCAAAACGTTTTTGCTACCTTCAACACCGTGCTTTTTCAGCTCATTGTCTTCTGCACGACTGTGCATTATACAGGAGTCCCAATATTTGGCTGCAATACCCACCAATGCTGTTATTCTTTTAGCATTCGCAGTAGGACAGGAGGTCCCCCGTGAACATAACACAGACTGAAGGCAAGCAGGTGTCCCAGGGAACAGATAGGAGACTTGCTTCGGCTGGGGTCAGAGGGGTCATACTTGCTGTGAAACATGGGCATGTTCTGATGGGGCTGCCCGTGCCCTTTATTGAATCTGTCACATCACTGGTGTCTCCACTCACACCACTGTTTACCTCTAGAAGCTGCGTGTGATTACATTCCCGATTGCTAGCCTTTTGCAGCGCTCAATAAATCACTTGCGGCACACGCATGCGTGAAGACTAACGCACACACACACGCGCACACCAACAGACCTCCAATTAAAATATGATAAATTTAGCCATTAATGCGCACCACAACATCTTTTATAAACACTTTCTTAAATGCTTAAGTTTAAGTTAGGTATCACACCAAAACACCAAAACACAAGTGTGTATTATTGTGAGTTAACTGTGTGCACATGTACTACTATTTGCTGGAGTGCAATTTGAACTATCTTGGCGAAGGGATATAATCCTTCTTCTAAATAATCTTTTTTTGTACTTAGCAAGAGAGACTTAATCATACCGCGTTCATTGTAAATCAGGCTGCTTTAAATAGCAGTGAAATTAAGTTTCTACATAGATGAACAGCGTATACAGTAGTACTGTATAATAACACAAGCGGAAACTAGCTCAGACCTGCCCTTCATTTTGAGAGCACTTTTCATCAGCATCCTGTGTGTAATCTTTGACGACACTAATCTCCTTTTCATCATAGTGTGATATAAGGACCGAGAGATGAAATTTCATGTTGTCGGAGCATAAGTAAATTGATTACTTCTCCTTTTCTGACGAGCTATTTTGTCATTCTGTGGTAGGATTATAGACCTCCACATCTCATTTCCCTCATTGGATTACAGAGATTTGTTTGTGACATAATTAATTTGCAGGTTTGCTGCCACTGATCAGTATTCCCTATTAGCTTTAGGTACAAAATTACTTTTTTTACATTTAAATTTTCTTCCCTGTCCAATTGTCTATATATTGATCAGACTGGGTTTGGAGGCCTTTGAGAGTTATGTTTTCACTCGTCTCCTTCATTGAGTTGAAAGGAGGTAGAAAGGACACTCCAGTTCAAGTACATGATCCTCCTTTCGCAGCTAGCCTCCTTCATGAAAGAAACTCATTATTACAAGAGACAGACAGGGCAGAAACATGCGTACTGTATATGGCAGAAGAAACAATTTAAGATGAACTGCAAAAGCTGGACAAATGCTAGTGTTAAAAAACTGTATTATTCTTTGGAACTATTTATGAACAGACTGGTAAAAAAAATGTGCTGGTAAAATAATTGCTCAGATGATTCAAACCCTCTGTAGTGTAGTGTGCATTAGACACTTGTTCATACTCTGATTGAACTCACTATGAAAATATTAGATGTATTGAATGCAAACATTAGTAGTAGCAGCAGTAGAAAAGGAATGGCCTACACATTCAAGAGGGGACCATTTAGGATTACACTGTCACAGTAAATAATAAATTATAGTTTTGGCAATATAGTATAATTATGGAAGTTGTTAATTACTGATTTATTTAGTAGTTTGTTATATACTGTACAAATCACAGCATTAGTGCTAAGGTAATTCTACAAATATACTGAACTGCAATGAACATTTATTTGTCATAAAACACTCCGGACCAAACCACAAATCAAGAAAGCTTCAAGCCAAAAATGTATAAAATATCTTATTTCTGTCTCATTGCTATAGTTTCTCCGGATTTTGTTTTCTGCCAATCTTGTAATCAGGATTTATTAGAGGACAGATGGAGGTTTTTCGGCATGGGGCAGTGGCACTAAGGTACTTAAAATCTGTTTTGGAGTTTTTTTTATTTGATCAAATAAATCCTGCTGGTTAGTTATCGGTGCTCTCCAGGCCACCTGTCCTGTACTGACTTCCCTTCTATGGCAAGCCTGTGTCTCAAGTAGACCATCTGTGGTCCTTCCCCTGTTTCATGGTGGCCATATTCTCTTAACCATAATTTCCACATAATAATTATATTGTTAAATTTCTACGTTTCTAAGAAACATATTGTACTTGTTTTCTAACAAATAGGATCAACATATTTATACTGTATATTTTCATGTTCATTTGGTACACAACTCAAATTACAAGAACAAGAAAATTGTTTCATTATTAATATTAAAATTGTACTATACTGTACTGTATTCAGGTAAGGAAGCACTAGAGTCTAGATTTAAAGGTGTTGCTTTAAGATATCTTGCAGCAAGAATTCAAAAATTCATGGATTCAGATATGTATTTATTTGCCATGCTCATATACTGTAGTAGAAATATGTAGTGAAATATATTTTGGCTACTTCAAATAGAAACATGTAGTCACAAATGTAGTTACAAATATAGTCACTGACTACAGTATGTATACTGTACATTCTAGATCCAGATGTGTAGTAGATGAGGATGTGGGAATATTATTTGAGTAAAAAGGTATGTTGTATTTTTATTGTTTTGGATGAGGTGAAGATAATATAATGTCAAATAAATTATGAAGGTGAAAATGGAGGTCAAAATGTTTTTGCTATATTTTAATCACTGTACGATTAGATCTGCTCGCCAACACCGTGCAACTCTCTTTTCCAGCTCATTGTCCTTACCACCCACGACCACCTTTCCTGACCCTTCTTCACATTGTTGAGCCATTATCCTTACTCAATTATTTTCCCATTCTACCACTCAACTATCAGAGATGAATTATTGGGCTCAGGCACCATTTTACATGACTCTATTTTGAGATGCATGCTTAACTGTGGTAATCAGCATCAATGGTTGGAAAAATAACTAGTTTATATTGGCTTAAATTACAGGGTACAATATATTATTGACACTTGGCTTCAAAAAGTAAAGTCATTTAAAACAAAAAAGTTTTAAGGGCAATTTTTTGATTGTGTCTTGCAATCTCATTTTGATTGAAAGCAGCATTGCAAAAATATTTTTTCAGAGTGCATGCCTCGCCCACAGTGTCTGCCACTCCTCTATACTTCTCTATCTTAGTTTTCATCAACCTTTCTGTTGGTTTTGTAGTATTATTTTCTTAAAGAATACAGTATACTGTATACTCTTGTGTAGGTCTTCCTTATTAGGATAACGGTATCGTTTTAAGATTATCCCGAGGAGCAATTTGTGTTACAATACTAAAGATTACAAAATAGGCATACAGTAGTTAGACAAAAAATATTTAACAATAATATACAAATCACCTTATATTGTTTAAAAGACTAAAGGTAGCAGGAACAAATTAGTTCCTAAATCGGTGGTTCCTACACCTTGGCAAATTGCATCGGTGGCCAGAAGGGAGTAATTTAAACTCCTTGAACAGTGGGTGGCTAGAGTCAACCAAGAATCAGCCAAGATTGACTATTTTTTACTGGCAATTACTTGTAAATGGCTCAGGCGATGATGCAGTACAGTATATCGCAAAAGTAATGTAACGAGTAGTGTAACCAATTACTTTATACAGGGAGTATATAAGTAAAGTGATGCATTAAGTAAAAAGTAATGTCTTCACATTACTTTTTACTTAATGCATTACTTTCCTTACTCCAACACTGCATGTAATTCCCCTTTAAGGGTTAAAATATTACTAAGCATTACTAAGTGCCTCAAACCCTGACTATAAGGTTAATAAGCTATTTGATGACACTTCCACAGCCATGATCTTTTAACTACAATCAATAGTCATGTTAATAAATGACAGCAATGCTTGACACTCATATTATATGCCGAGAGAAATACAGTATCTCTATTGATTCCTACACTATATTTTAATTGCTATATTTTTTGACAAAAGAAGAAAATTGCATGCTGCATTAACCCTGTGCCCAGTCTGGTTGCCTTATAGAAGGCATTCAATGTGTGTCACTGTTGTATGACCCCCATCTTCAATAATCACAATAACAAACTTGAAATCTTTCTCAAAAGCAAAATGAGTGTTAAACCTTTCAAACAAGCAGTTTAAAGCTGTCCTAAGTGACTTTACTAATGTGCTTCAATAGCATTTCAATACAAACATAATTATAATATTAGCTCGTTCTCCATGCCGCTGAAATACTAGATGTACTGTTTAAACAAGGCTAGGCAAGCGTTTCAGCCAGTCTGTGACCCAGGTCCCAGGCAGCACAAATGACACAACACAGCAGAATGTCATGGTGAAGCCGGGGCTTGCTGTGTAATGGAGGCCAGGACAGGCCTGCTGGCTTTAATCAAGTTGAGATGAGGCAGAAGGAAGCCTTCATACCGTGCCTTGGGGGAGTGTGGCAGGACATAAAGGAGGCCAGTTTGATCTTGATGAGCTTTTTAAGGTGTCAGGGCTTAGCTGAGATGAGTTTTCATGGGACCCAGGCCTCCCGAGAGGAAAGCTTTCAGGTGACACTAATTGCTTCTCCACCTAGCTGGCTGTCATGGAGCATAGAGGCTGTCTGCCAGAAGCCGTTGCTCTCTCTAACTCTGTCAGCGCCATGATGCGGAGGAGAAAGTAAAGATGCATGCCAGAAAATAAGAAGAGGAATCAGCAATGCATGAATTCAAATCTATGCAAAACTGTGCACTGCCACAAATAACAAACTGAGATGTCAGGGCCCAAGGGGCCTCTCGGGAGGGGAGGTTGATTCATCAGAAGGCAAGAATCTAATAAGACTCAAAAGCATATTTCATATGCTGAGGGTCTTTTAACCCTGATCCTATCTGGAAAGGGTTCTTGCGGATGAGAACATTTGTGTAGAGACGTCCAGAGTATGGCTGCGGCTGGCTTATTCAGGAGCAATTGAGGAACATGAGTGTGCCTGTGTAGTGCCATTGTGACAGTAATGACAATTGGTGCTTGGCTTTGTGTTAAAACTGGGCTCCCTCATTAACAGTCACATTGCCTCTTGTTGGTAAGGGTAGCATTCATTGTTTAAGTCAACACTCCCTTACAGGAGAAGGCTGGCTGTTTGTTTAGAGGTGAATGTTCATTTCAGATAACTGTTAATATAAAGACCATTGCAATACCTTTCTCTGCTAATACTTTTATCACAAGATGCACAAAACAGCAGCTACATGTCCTGCCAAGCTTATTCACATTAAAATGGAAGCATCTGGAAACCCATATTTGGGTAAGATTAATAAACAATACTGCCCTGCTCAGGTAATTATAAGTCAAAATAAGGTCTGTACATAGCAGGCTGTGTACCAAACATTTTTATCATGCCAGTGGAATTTCAGTGGCTGCAATTGGAGATTTCAGCTGCAGAGGGGCTATTTATGTTCTGTATATATAGCAAGTGATTTAGATAAAATATTGTTCCATTCTCCTCCCCAATGGCTCTTTTGAGTCGCTGTACATTTTCACTGCCCAGCACTACCAGATGTTTTCAGCTGTAAATTACTGACAGCCAGACACCAAATGGATATACTGTACTTGGTGATAATAATAAAAAACACAAATAAATGATTGCCGATCAAATGTGTCCCAGTTAAATATTCAGACATGATTGAAACCACCTGAACATCTTGTTAAAAAATCCACAGTAGAATAATATGTGTTATAAATTCCATTCTAATGAACAGGTGTCATTCTAGTATAATCTATTAGTCAGCAATTGCACGGTGCAGGCTTTCACTGTATACAGTATATGTTACAGTATGTGGGACAGACTGCTTGATAGCAGAAGTGACTCTAGTCACAGATGAAAGCCATACCAGCCGTTTATCTGTTTCCATGTGATAAGACCCGTCGTCAGCAACACACGCCATATCTGGGATGCTCTCTGTGCTCCACAAAGTTTCTCTCTATCTTTTTTTGTGTGTGTGTTCAGTCCAAGGACTGTAAATGGCACTTTGGCCTTGTAGAGTGGACTTCATTAAACTTGCCTGATTGAAGAGGCAGGAGTGGCTGGAGGTGAGAGAGAGATGGCCCCCATCCAACACTGTTCTCATTTTGATGGAGCTCAGGAAGTATTTTATACAGGGAGGCGGGGAGGCGGGGAGGGGAGGGGGGGACAGCCTACCCTCTGCAGCTGCCCAGAGGACAGTGTTAGATTACTTGCTCTCCTATGACCAGAATGAATCAAATGTTTCTGTTGATAACAGGCTATCAGTCACCTCACTGTTACATTTGTTACACATTAACAAAATAGGATGTGTAATCACATATTCATTTATTGTTATAAACAAATTAGTTAAGTTGTTGCCATATAAATATGTTCTATTTGTTTTACGTCTATCTATGTATATATGTTGTGAAGTTTATTAAACAGCGTACAACAATTACAGGTCATAAGGTGAAATTACAAGGAGCTTAATCCTTTAATAATGTTGCACATAAAATAGTTTTGGAGAGCGAGAGAGAGAGAGAGAGAGAGAGAGAGAGAGAGAGAGAGAGAGAGAGAAAATAGCTCCCTGTGGACGTTTGGCTGCAGTACAGGTGAAGATAAGATGGCCTGATGTCTCCTGACATGGCCAATGATTCATAATTGAGGCAGGACAGCTGTTCCTCGCTGCTTTGACAGGCCCCAAGGTGGATGACAGATGATAGGGCCCTTTGGAGCCATATCTACTAGTGCAAATTCACACTGTCGGCTCAGCTGTCCTCGTACGCCTCACTGGTATAGATGTGCCAAGGGAACCTGTAGTGGACACTAGAAGCAGCACTACATTCTGACCATAAAACACAATACGCCTCTTTGTGGATGAACTAAACACTGTTTTTTATAAAAATTATCTAGAATATCTTGAATATTTAATAAGCCATGTACACTCACATGTAGGTAGCCTACTATAATGAGCTAGCTATAGCCCACATACAGTACAGTAGCATGTGTCACAGGAAGTATATACTGTAGGTAGCATCGGCAAAGCTGCATTTTCACCAGTAGGTGTCAGTAGTCTACAAACTGCTGTTTTCTAAATAAATAAAAACGTAACCCTTGTGATGTCCTTAATAATATTGTATTTGGCTACCTGGCGGCGCCATCGGATTGTGTATGATTTTGTGTGTTTTTTAATTGTCATTGCTGTGTGAATTTATTGTGTTTAACCCTCCTGTTGTCCTCAGTTTTCAAACTCACACCTTGTTGTGCAGCAGTGCACATCATATGTCTGCATAAGCTGTATAATTAGGTTTAGCACCTTCTATCTGCCACAAAGAGCTATTGAGTTGGGTCATTTTGACCCGAAGGACGACATGATGGTAAACGTGAAGGCCTTTCACACATGCAAATACAGTAACTGTTCCAGTAACCATAATACATATATTTATTTGATCTTGCCCACACATACATTAAACAGGAGGAGAAATCAAGCATGCACAGCTTTCAAAAGGACCCCCTGTGTAACTGTCACTATGGAGGCATGACCAGACTTTTGTTGTTTCAGCGGATCCTCTGAAGAAGGTTTTAGCATGCAGGACATACTGTATACCTTGATCAGTGGCTTGATGTTTGTGGAGCGAATGCCGACTGAAATATGTATGAACCTTACACAGCAGCAGCGTGGCAGAATGTCAGCCATCTTTCATCGACTCGACAAGTTTAGACGAAGGGAACACATCATAAAGCATGAGTGAGAGACAGAGAGAAAAAAGAACAAGAGATTTAAATCTAGTACAATTAATTAACTGAAGGAAATATGGGGCTGTGGCCTACTGAAATATTAAAGGTAAAAGGTTCTTGAGAACGCTACGGTAACTTCAAAATCAAATCAAAACAAAATCCCCTTTACCTGTAATGCCATAGGGTTCTCCATCAGCTCCACCTCACACATTGGAAAGAGATTGCGAAGCCTAGGGAATTTTTGTTGTGAGCAGTGTTCACCACTTTGTTTGTGTTCCTATTATGGAGCCAAGGCTGTATTGGATTATTTTTTCAGCACACAGGATAGTAAGCTTGTGGACTGCAAGGAAATATTTGGTGAATTTTACAAAAAGTGTATTATCTTACTATTGCAAAGATTGAAAGTAATGACACATTTTACACTGACTTACATTGCTGTAGGCTGGTCTACAAATATTCTAAAAATGTCATGAAAAAGGTAGAAAAAAATTGAATGTCTATTGAATTACAATTGGTTTGGAGATGATATTTGGTAGGTGTGGCATGTAATATATTTGCTTTATTTAGTCAGATTAATTGTGTCATCTATAAATAAAAGATGTTTTATTTATTTTAGTAACTTGGATTCATTGAAAATATTTCCTCACTTTGCAAAGGATCCTGAAGCTTATCGGGTATAGAGGAGCAATACAAACAGCAGTCACCTGGAAGAACATATTGTAGTCTTACTGTGAGGTAAATTATTAAGTACAAGCTGAACAAACATGATATTTTTTACTGCTGCTTCTCAGCTTATGCCAAATGTTTTCCCAAACCCCTGTGAATTCAGCATTAACTCAAGAATATAAACGCAAAAGAGAATAAAGCAGATTGTCACTGGCATTCCCCTTGCAAAAAGTACATGAATTTTTGAATCATGTATTTTATTTACACTTTATTTCATTCCACCTTCTGCACCTATACAGTAAACTAGATTCGATATTTTCCTAGACTTAAAATAGTCAAACCTACAACATTTTGTAAATTGTTTACACAGTGTTCACTTGAGTGTTCATGGGTTGCATTTAATTCTGGTCTGATAACATCAAATCAATCAGATTGGTCAACTCTATGGATTGCTCTAGAAAATCACCTCTAAACTCAATCTCAGAGCAGCCATTAGCCCTCTTCACCCATTGTCACTTCCTTTTCAACAGAGTGACAGCAAGTCAACCTGACCAAATCCATTTTACTGTTGCCTTCTCGCCACCTGCTTATCATCCCCAGGGTCTCACCTTGTCTAGTCTGACTTAGTGACACTCTGGCGCAAATATTACCTTTGGGACATAGAGCCTATAGAGCTTAAATTTCTTCTTATGAAACACTTTGGGTTAAGACCTATACTAAGCAGATAGGACACAGTAGCATGCAAGGAATTTAATCACTAGTAGAAACTGTCAATCAAGCTTTAACCAATTGATATACTGATTGCTATACTGATTGCCATAGTGAACAGTGAAGGTGAAAAACACATTTTTATAGCATGTTAATGCTGAACTGCTGTTACATTATGTACTGGCTTCAAAGTTCAAGAGAGACTTGCTGTAGATGTTCCATTGTTGCCTTCTATCATGAAGATGTATTACTCCAAGGAGTTCTCTGGAGGTGCCCTCACCAGATTTAGCTGGTGCTGATATAAACTACTGAAGACATGAAAATTACTCAGAATGTGGGGAATAAAAAGAAAGTAGCAGGTAGAAACCTGGGGATGGTGGATTATTGCAAATTAAATTGAAAAAGAGAAGTTATGGGAGCTAAAGAAGGAGCTATTTAAAAGCTCCTTCTATATTTTCGTCAGATTTTATAAAATGTGGCGATTGAAAACATTTTCTGTTTGTTTAAAATGTTTTGAACATGGTCTGAAGTACTGATTAAAGTTTCAATCTTGACAAAATTACTTCCTTGCAAAATTATTATGATCTGTAGCAGATTCTAATATACTTCTGTAATATACTATATATATTCAGCTCTTTGAATAAAAATGCAAATAGCATTGAGTGTGAGTGTGGCTTGGTCTGTATAAAGCTTTCTTAATGAATTGGGAGGTAGCTCAATGTAATCTGTAAAGGAAGGTGCTTATTCAAAAACCCCAGTCAGTGTCGTCTCGCCAATTCAAACTGTGACTCTTAATTAAGCCCCTATGTGAATGATCACCCTTGTCTGCACATAGAATCCTGCATCAATAAACTGAATGCAGTGGACAATTAACAAACCACCGGGGGATTAGGGATCAAGGAAAACGTTAAGAATTTTTCAAACAAAACTAATTTTGGTGTAGCCTTTAAATTGAAAACTGTATCTCATTTCAAATCAGAGTCTCAAGTTAAAGAATTCAAAGATTGTCCCTGACAAATATAAATATTTGAATCAAAATAAAATAATTTAATAGAGGAATTTATTTTTACATGCTCATAGTTTTAAGGAGAAGTCTTTTGTGATGCTAATGACAAATACCAACCACAAATAAATGTATGTCATTACTGGGTTAAGAAGCATTATGCAATATGTTAGCCTTGTATGACAGCATAATCATAGCCAGCAATAATGGCCTGTGTGTAATATCGTGCTGCTGTCTTTATTCTCAGGTGCTAAATGTGACACTGTTGGAAGGGGAACAGGTGACAGTGGAGGACACAGGAGGCAGAGAACCTTCTGTCCTTGCTAATGAGACAGTGCTGATGAGGGGCTTGGTGGTACGGAGCTGGAGCAACCAGATCACCATTCGCTTTCGCAGTGACCACCAGGGTCGGTCTGGCTCCATCCTGATGCATTACCAAGGTGAGCCAGAACCACATGGCCGTACGGTATTATGACACTGTTGTATATTGACACTGTTACACTGCTAGTTCTCGTACGCTGCAATGCTTTAACATTACCTTACCTTGAACAATATTTCACTGCAAGCTAGTTACACCTTTGCACTATTATATTGTGTATAAACAGTAAGCATCTCAAACAATCTGAAAAAATATGTACATTAGGTACAAGGTACATTACATGTACCTGCAGCAATGTAATCCCGTTTTACAGTCGCTTGAACCAGCCTCTATATGCAAATTAACTCTTGTTAGCTATGGAGACAATTTGCTGATGGTAGTCTGGTGAATGAGAAGTGCTGTCATTTGAGAATTGCAATTTCATGGGACATGCATTAGTTAGAGAAATGGTAGAGGACCCTTCACTTTACTCCTCATCCCATCAAAGCTTTTACAGTATGTGACAAGATAAAACGCAGCATTGAGGCAAATGTGTTTAAATTGCTTTGCAAAACAGAAGAGCTAATATGTAAGTGTAAAATACTTGGAATAATCGACTTTCATGCTAAACTTCCATCAAAAACAAGAAGATTTTAAAAGTGATAAAATTACACACTTTTTCAAAGCACAGCACCATTATACTTTATTTTTTCAAGCAACTGCCAATAAGATACGAAGGAAAGTGAACACCCTGTGACGTTTATAGGCCACTCTCTACCAATTCACTTCACACTATTTCTAAGGCTCAAGAGAAAAATTGTAATTGTGAAGGAACCTTTCCAAAACTCCCATTTCATTCTCAGTGAAGACAACAAGCACTCTTGTCCTTCTGTTGTGTCTGCAGTGGGTTGGTTTACCACTTACCAAGCCAGACAGAATCTCTGCAGCATACCAAGGGACAAATTATTTCGCTTTCCAGCTAACTTGTAGCACACAAATGACAGCTTGTTTTTTTCACATTAGGCCTTCACCAGAGATACCAGAGGCATTGTCTGTATTCTATTATTCCAAAAACGTTGACTCAAGCGAATGTGATTATGGAATTTATCCATACAACAATGGATTTTGTGCTCATGATATGTCTGTGGCCATTGTGTAATATAGAACAGGATTAATGGTTTCTCGACTGACTGAATGAAATGTGATTACATGTGAAAAAAAAATATATTAAGAAAGAGACATAATGGCCATATAATATTACATGTACAATGAAAGTATCCCTATTCGTCCAAAGAAACCTGCTTTCAGAAAAATTGGTTGAGGATGAGTTTGCGAATATGTTGGCCTATAACCCCCTATCTTTTTTCTCTCACTTGTTTATGTCCCCCACATTGATCTTCCACATCTTGGATACTATAATGTTTATCTTAACAATCACACAAAGTGGCCACCAATTACATGCCCCATCAACTTGACTTGATGGCGGAGTATTCATTCCCGCATGAACTGTTAATGGCTCTTTGATCAACTCTTAAACTGACGGCACCATCAAGTCAGTGTCACCGGGGTGGAGTGAATCAGGCAATCAGTGCATTGTGTCCACAGAGGCATGCATATGTGTGTGGTCAGGCTGAATGATAACCGCACAGGGTCAGCACAGGTCTTACCAGGGTGATGGATAGAGGGGGGAAGATGGGTCCAGTTACACAGTAGATGGAAAATGATAAAGTGTATTACCAGTGCTTCCATTATTGGGTCTATTACTCTATCTCCTGTTTACAATCTTGCTACAAGGTAGTCGGAATACAGCAGTAAAAACATCAGCCTTGCCATTTTTCTCTTTCATCGTCTGGTATGAGCAAATACATCTAATTACAGTACAGTTATGCATACATTTTCATATACAATGTTGCTGTACATCAATGATCAAGGATGTCACTCATTCCTAGAACATGTTAATATTGTAGGATAGAGAACGGAACTCAGCAGTCAGGTTCGGAACATGATGTTCCTTTTGTGATATGGAGAAGCACTCGGTAAGAAACATTTTGGTTACTGGTTGCTTTTGTTCTCACTCACTAGTCTTTCTGTAGACATTAAGACTTAGACATACAGTACAGTATGAATACTTTGATCTTCCGTTGTACTTATTACGCTGACTGATATGTGCTGCGAAGGCACACATTTAGGATTCAGTTTCTTTCATTTTCATAGAGAACAACAACAAGCGAGTGAAAGCATTGTAAAGATCAAATAATAATTGAGGCAAACTGCATGAATAAAAGGGAGAGAGCAAGTTAATGATTTTTAATATGCTGCGTAATATGAAAAAAGGTATTTTAAAAGAAGATACCATAAGAGCTAGTCAAGTATAGTTAAACTGGGTCAAAGGGACACATTCCCCTCAAGAAGACAGAAAAGTAGCTAGCTATTCACATGAAGACAGTTCACCCCTCCTCAAGAGATTGCTTCCCATACTGCCCTGTTACTGCATCTCCAATGCATAAACAATCGCTCACTCCCCAGGGCACAGTGACTCACGTGTGTGGCACATGAGAAAAATGACCAATGAACAGATGTGCTTTTCTTTGACTAAATACGTTACATAAAGCTGCTACAGACCTACTTAACAGAACTGTTCCACAATTAAATCTAGAATTAGGTGTGACTAAGAGCATAATCATTATTTGTAGACAAATTACCCAATACCTTAAAAATGACTTCTGTCTTTTATACCAAATGGACAAACACAAAACTTTGAACACATGGCAAACACACCCACCAAACACACAACAACACAGGTCCCTGGGGGCAGCAAATATTTGATACCAAGCAGGATCTTTCCCAAAGACCTGAAATCTGAGACTCATGGCCTTCCAGAATGGTGTCATTTTAAATATATTGCATGTCGAAAAGATTCACTACTGAGAAGTATTATACCTGCAATCATTGCAAGGCATTCAGTTAATCTTATTGACATCACTCTTAGGACCTTGTCAAATTCTTTTATAGAGATTATGAAATTAAAATGTTGTCAACAACAGACGCTTTTAGTGCTCTGCGCTGGCATATCTGCTTCAGGAGCTGCCAGTATAGCCAGATAGATTGGATGTGATGGTTAGACTGGATAGGAGTGGAGAGGAATTTAAATACAGTGATGAAGGAAAAGGCAATGAACTTTATTATAATAGCCTTTTCTAATCCCTCTATGCAAATATAGCCTTATACTGTAGTTTTTATGCAGAAGATCAGCAAGTTAAATTCACACTATGGTTTTAAGTCTTTTTAACAGAACAAAGCCAACAAATATGCATCTCTCAAGGGCAGTTAGATGAAACTAAATTGCTGTTGAATCTATTTCTGAGTGTAACTCCCAGAATGTGACAGTGACTTTTAGATATTTCTGCAAATTTTAAAGGCTATTAGCGTTTAGATGGCTGGCGATATTTCAATTTGTGCTCATCCCCTTGGTAAGCACAGTATCACCTTGTCCTGCATAATGGGCAGTGAGAAATGTGATTGGACAAGCGTGGAGAAGGAGACAGCTCTTTGGAAAGATGGATCTCAACTCAGGGTAATTAATATCTGCTAAAGCGCCAGCTCTGCCTGTACTGGCAGACTGATGGATGCCTCTATAAGGGAGGCAGAGCACCTGACACTGAGACATGGTTATATGTCTGTTACACTATGTACAGGGGGTGGGGGTGGGGGGTGGCGATTGCTGAATCAGTGTTCCCTCTCAGACCATTGTTTATAAGAATAAATCGGATCACACTAACATTGACAAACATTGATTTCTTGTAGCAATGTGAATGTACAATTCTAACCTATATTTATATGTGAGCACAATAGGTAATTACATTGATCATTCTATTACAGTACATGTGTTTGCACAAATGTAATATTTTTCTTGCTGAGTCCAGAGAAATACTGGATTTCACTGAGAAGCTTCAGTAATTGCCCTATATAGAAATATAAACCCATAACACAGAGCAAACAAGGATACATAAATAAAAATGATGGTGATTTTATTAATAACACAATTGTTATGAAACAGCATTCCCATCCAGAAGGTCAAGGGTTCAAGCTCCACAGTACATGTAAAGTATCCATGAGCAAATTGTCTAAACCCTAGATATACTGTATGTTCCATAATACTGTAACTATACTCATTGTAAGTCACTTGGCATAATTGCATCCACTAAATTACCTAGTTGCAATTGCAATATGCCAAGTAATTACATATAATAGTCTGTTCAACATGTGCAAAACATAAAAAACGTTAAGTGTGTAATTATTTCCATCGTCTTTTCTCTTTATACATTATGTTCTTTTGATTTTGTTGAACAACTCATTTGCATTTTGTTTTGTTAGTTGTCTAGTTACTGTACTACTACAGTAACTAGACATATCCAGTCATTGTACTGATTTACGACAACAAAAATATAACAATAAAACTAAAAACTAACATTTTCATCTTCTGACAATATTAGAAATGTTTGAATTCATTTAGGATTTTATCAAAAAAAGGACTGATCAACACTTGATATTGTAGATCAGATATTTCTTTTATAGAAATCAGAAATAAATGGAATCAAATTTCATATCTAACAGTAAACCTCAAGTCAAACACCCACATAGAAAAGTGTCTGGAAACGGCAAGATACATCAATATCCCTATAGAAACCATGCAGTTCCCAATGATGAATGCAATGCAACTGAATGAGGCTTATGCCAAGAACTGTATAGATGCCCCCTGTCTGTGCTATTCACCCAGACAGGGGGCACTGCTTTTTGTGGAAAGATCAATAACATTGTCCCTGAGAAAGGGATTAATTTGTATGGAGCCTGATATACTGTACAGCATATCTGCCACAATATGTCCTATTGATATTTATGTGGCTGGGTTAAAACTCAATTCTGATGGTCATTTAGTCAATAAATGGTGCTAAAGAGAAATAACTTTGGGCCACAGGTGGAGCTTTCCCCTGGACTGATGAATAAGGAGGTCTCTGGCGATACAGTATGTACATGTAGCGGGAGGTTTTCCTCCCAAAAGTCTCATCACAGCTGATTACTTACAGGAGACTTAGTGGCTGTCAATCAATAATGCCACTGGAGCATCATTGCCATTAGCAATACCATTGATTTCTGGTCCATAATTCACAGTTACACTTTACTTGAAGTGTGGCACAGTGACTCCATGGTAACTGCTGTCTTCAGCATGCTCCCTGGAGGCTGTCTAAGTATATTCTCAATTTCCTCTGGGTACTTCCCTTTCCTTGCACTTTCATCACCTGCAGGTTAGGTGAATGAGAGAATTTAAATTCCACATACGGTAAGTAGAAAGGTGTTGTAAGTGATGTGTGGATGGATAGACAAACCTTGGTGGAGGGACATACATTTTTAAACCAACAATTCAGATGTTAATTATTATTTAAAATACATACATATAACATACACTTTCAAATAAGAAATTATTATAAAACAATTATACTTAAAATAATGCATAGTCTTGCAGCATAGTCAGGAATCCCACAGGGCTGTGTGCTGAGCCCTAAGATCTTCACACTCTTCACCCACAACTCCATTCACACGTCCAAATTACATTTGCGGACACCACAATAGTTGGGCTGATCTCAGACAATGAGGAGATGGCCTTTACAGGCTTGAGATTAAATATCTTGCTGAGTGGTGTAAGAATAACGGCACAAAGTACCTTAAGTTATCTTCTAAAGTATGACACTTAAGGTTTCATTTTTTCATTTGCTGAGTAATTTACTTAAGGGTGTTGCACAGAACTCCTTGAAAGGTTTCCTTAGTCAAGAAAGAACGGTAAGGCATTTACTGCATAAAAAAACGTTTTTACAGCAGAAACTTCTACCGTTTCCATGGAGTTTATGCTTGCACTCTGCCTGCTATCCAATACTGCAGCATTTTCAAACAAGTTATTTATTCTTTATTGTTCATATTGATTCAATATGACTTCATATTACAGTAGGTAGGCTACACGCTCTAGCATGTAATGGTACTGTACAGTACAGTAATGTGTAGCATTATTAAAACAGTTTACGTATCCATATTACTCGCCCATTAGACAGGACAGATCCCATAGCATATACCGGTAACCGTAGCATAATCATTAATTATACTGGTACTACTGCTGGAACAGCACAGCCAAATGTGGAGTGGTCCAACGCGGAGTGGTCCAGTGGTACAGAACCGGTAGACATTTAGACATGTCAAGAATCGACTGCCGGTCAAATTTATAATGCGATATTAATATAATTAAGCGAGTCCATTGAGTTCTCCCGGTCCTAAACATCTTGAAGACAAAGAAGACCTCAGGAGAACAAAGGAGAAACTCTGCCTCCCCGTCCACAGAGAATTAATCCTCGAATAAATGAGGAAAACCTATTTAGTTCCTTGGAGTCTATGTCAGCTTACATGGACCTCCAACACCTCAAGCCTGGCCAAAAAGGCCCAAATATTCTTCTTTCTCAGGAAGCATAACTTGACATGCAAGGATAGCGGGGTTCAAACCAGTACCTTGATCACCTATCACTCCGCTTTACCCACTGGCCATTGTTGCCCCTATGCCAGCAACTGCACTGGGAAGGCAGCACAGCATATTGTCCATATGGAGCTACACCGACTAAGGATGAAGGTGGAAAAATCATCAGGGACACACCCTGGCCACTCCCTGTTCGAACCGCTGCCATCCAGCAGACAGTTCAGGTCAATAAGATCCCGCGCCAACAGCCGGAGGAACAGATTTTTTCCCAGAGCTGTGGCCTTCATCACACCCCTCCCTGCCCAACTGCACAACACAGTATAGGAACTCCGAGCACGTGCACACACACACACACACACACACAAACACGTGCACACACACAGACACACGCCCTTGTATGTGCATCACGCACACATACACACTGCACTGTGAAATTGCACACACAAGGACTGTGAAAACACCTCCTACACCAGACAGTGTTGCCGCAGACATAATGCATAATGCACTAGCTAAATATAATTGAACTAAATGAACATCATCTGTGCTAAATATAATTTCACTAGAGTATTAACCTTTAAAATGTCCAAAAATGTCACTCTTTAAACATTAAGTTGCTATACTAATACCTCTGTATTGTTTTAAGCCTAATTCAAACGTTAAGCTGTTGTACTGCTGTTTTTTTCTGGTAGTTATATTTACTTATTTACTTGTTTTATTTATCATAATGTTTTACATTTATTTTTTAAATAAAAATAAAAATAATTATTTAAAAAAAAAATGTTTTTATTTTTTTATTTTGTTCTTATTATATTCTTTTCAACTTTAGTGAGAGCAGTGATAGACAATCTTATTGTACCTGAGTATAATGACAAAAAGATAATTAAATTGGGTGTACTTTAAATTAAAGTATACGTTGTTGTTGTTGTTTTTTTGTTGTTGTTTCAGAAACTTTAACGAGGCATTCTCGAAGTTAAATTCTAATATAACTATATGCCAGGGAAGACACACAAGATTTGCCTGGGTCTCAGGCTAATGTATTGTGCATCAGGTTGACTGTTCTCTTTTATATAAAGGGAAACAAAGACTAAGGGCTCCACATTGGTAGCCTCCGGCCCTACTATCAGCTAATCTTCCTGGCTGCCTGCACTGTGGATCCATTATTTTTAATAGCAAAACAATCACAGTTTATGGCCCACATCTCAAAGAACGGAGGCAGCACGTAATTTAAATCTTCAGGAATTGGCTGAAATTTTTTTTTTGCCTCTGGCACTGCATGCTCAGTAGGGATGTAAATGTTGCTATGATAATGGCAATAACTAGGTTCATTGGAGCCAGTGATGGACTAAGAATTGAATGGACGGCCCAGGGGCGGCAGCACCTGATCTCTGTGGCTCACTGATTTACTGCAGGAGAATGTGGCTGTTTTATTATGGTGGGAACCAGTGGGTTGTGTGAAAGGATAACTTAAGTGAGTAGATTAAAACGTGGTAGATGGAGGCGGTACACAACGCTGCATTGCCTTGAGTTGACCATTGATGTTCAAAGTTTGATTTCCCTTAAGGCCAAGAACACGATTGGAAACTTGTTATTCATCTTCAAGCTATTGCTAGAACGAAATCTCTTCTGAACTACTTGCTGCAGCTATTCTTTTATCTCATACCACCTGGACTATTGTAATTTCCTGTCTCTGCTTGCAAATTATACATTGTCTGTGTTGTTCACACATCACTTGTGGTGTTTGTTGTCCTATTGCTTTCCAGGTGTTAAGGAACTCATTTTCAGATTAAAAATGAAAATGTAGTGTCTGAATGGGTTAAGAAAGCAATCTTGGCAGAACCATGCTGCTCACCACAACTGAGAGCATTGGTTATACAGTACTGTATATTTAATGATTAATTGTCTAGTCCAGGGTTTCATTAATTTTCTTTGTTTTTATATAATTATAGCAATGGTACATGCATTGAAAACATTACACATTTGACAGTTCCTCCCAGGAGGTTAGTTACAGCTAGTGTATATTTCTTGTAAAACATTGCTACTGTAGTTTGTAAACTTCATGCCATAATGACATGGGGCAAGGAAATGAGTAATTTAACTGGGGCAAAAGTCAATCAAATGACCAACTAAAACGTCATTCTTCACTTAACTTCCACATCTGTTTTATTATTAAGATTAATACCCAAATCATTTGGACAGTACTTCAATATATCTTTAATTAGGCCTACAGTGTTCCTTATCTAGTCCCTCTGTTTTCTGCAGTATGTCAACCTACATTTGTGATTATTGGTCACAGACAGCAGCACATTCCACTGAAAATAAATACTATTAATACTATTGTTCATTTTTGAATTGTCTATATTTTTGTAGTAATATATTAACATAAACATAGTATATACAACAAGTATACTTGTTCTATTTTTCACACATTCAATTAAAAGTTTTTGTTCATTAGCATAGTTTCAAAGACAGTACACTAATGAGAGAACAGTGTGGGCATTAGACAGGAAAAGAAGGTTGTTTAATAGCTTCTATTAGAGACATGGTTAGATCAATCCATCATGCACTGGAGCTCTATACCATCTAAAGCCATTTCTTTAAGAGCACAGACAGAACAACGATGCAAAGTAAGTCCTAGAACATTGATCTTGCTGTGCTGGAATTGCAGTGCTTTGACAAATGCTACATCTGCAATTCTTCTTCCAGCAATCACATTACATTTCCACTATGATGTTTTACTTGATCTGCAACGCTTCCATTAGTCAGTCTTTGAAAGCACTGTATGTAGAATCCATTGTACCATGGCCCAAAGTAAGATTGGTATTGTGAAAACAGCTATATTTTTTGTGTACATCTAAACTGTAATTAATAAAACGTGTTATTTGTAAGCATTGTGGTTTATAGAAGAAAAAACACTCTGCCCAGACCATACTACATTCTGTGTGTGTTTTTTGTTCATATTTTGATTTGAATATGAGAGAGCTGGAGATAATGAAAACACTGAACCTCACATCTTTTGATTCTGTCTGAAAAATAACGGTGTATTTGCATTCTGTTTGATCCTTGGGGCTAGTTACCAGTGTTGTCTGTTTGTTTTGGCCAGCAGTGGATATTTGCCTCTGTTTTCCATCCATTAAAATTATGAATACTGTACACTGCGCAATTCCTGTGGCACTGACACTATTATACAGCTTTGCTATAGTGATACAGTATTTCTATGCTTTGATTTATTTACAGTTTATGAGGGAAATACATAATTGCACATGTTCCTTAGGCTTAAAAAATATGTTAGAAATTAAGGGGAAGGAAAATCAATTTGAAGGAAAATGCCTAAAGTTTAAGATCTCTCAGTCAAAATAGGGTAGCAGGGGAATTGAAAAGATGGCTTGAACCCTTGTAACAGCACCCTATATTGGTAAAACTAACAATGTTTTGTCTTCTTTTTTTTTTTTTTTTATATAGACAAGACAAAGACAAAACATAACACCAACAACTTAAACCCATGTGCATCACAGTCTGATTTAGCCAGATTGCTGCCGGTGTATAAGGGCTCCTCAGACCAGGTGGCCCCTGTGAATGTATTGTATTGTGCTGGATGCATGTGGTGGCTTGTGAAGTGTTGTATGGTGGAGTGGAGATAAGATGTGTGGTAACTAAGGTGACCCGGGCACCCCACAACTGGCAGGTTGTGGAGGCTTCAAGCGTCTCCCTTACACCTCCCAAGCCCTCGGTGTCTAATGTGTAATTACAATTGAGAGGGGGCCAGTGAGGGAAGAATAATGCCGCCCCGCCCACCAAACACCCCACAGCTTGCCCGCCCCCCAGAGTTCTCAAATAATCTCAACTAATTCTTACCCAAACATAAAATTAAATCCTTTTCAAATATTGTGAAATTCCTTATGCAGCAGCAAATTGAAACATGAGCTTAGTGTTAGTCAAATGTTGACAATGTTACATTTGAGTTCCTGGGTTTGATTCCAGGCTGGGCTGGCCTTTTCTATCTGAGAATTAGAGTTGGGCTGGTGTCCTGTACTGCAGATGGACATTTAATATAAACATTAATATCTCATTCACTTCCAATCATTATTACCAATTATAAAAATCAACCTTTTCAGAATTTCAGACAGACATGACAGGCTTACACAAGTGAAACTCTCCTGACTTTCTCCCCTCACTAGCTTTCGTGCTGAGCTGTGCTTTCCCCAAGGAGCCTAACGGAGGAGAAGTATCTGTGACTCACCTCCATGCTGGGGGAGAAGCCTACTTTAGCTGCTTCAGCGGCTACAAGTTACAAGGTCCCAAAATGCTAACATGCCGCAATGCTACCACACCTTACTGGAGTGGGAAGGAGCCCATATGTGTGGGTAAGTTTGGGTTCTCTGCCAACGGTAGTTGTAGTGCCGAGTTTCAATTTGGAGTAACAAGGTGGCGGGAAGAGCACTTCTTGATAACAATACATGTCAGAAGTTAATTATAATTTGTGTAATCTAACACTCTTATATTCTCTTTAAAGGATTTCTGTACCCACAGGTTAATTAAGATTAATTGTTGGTGCACTGCAATGTCAAGCAGCAATTCTTTTGATTTTGAAGGTTATTTTTCCCCATTTTAAAGCTTTTAATTTTAATGATTGCAGTGGTAAATGGTGTAGAAAAACATTTCTTTTTCAATTATTTCAAAGCCGCGGGAAACACAGCCGCAGGAAACACTATGTATTTGGAGAATATATGTGTTTTCTGTACCATACTGCATATTCAAACGAACCAATCATAAAGAAGGTGTCAGTTATCCCCACCTTAAGAGGTGCTCACTGAAGCGGGATCTGTACAGACCCAGTTTTGAGATGCAAGGGGACAAAACACACCAACAAAGACTTATGTGACTTTCCAGGAATCATTAATATAATGATTAAGTAATGACTGTGTTATAACAAAGGAATACCTAAACACTGTGTTAACAGAACACGGCCTAACGATAGACCTCTTACAATTGCTGCAATTGTTAACATTTCCCTTTCAGCTTCTATTTAAGCTTACAGGTGGTCTAAAGCTTTGCAACGTCTTTTAGTATGCCTTCTTCTCCTCTGAGTTAAGCAGTTACGCTCCAAGGCCAAATGAGTGTGTTTGCATGTGATTAGCAGCACTGGGAGCAGTCCTTCTGAGACAAGGGCAGAACAAGCTATTGGAACTGGCTACGTTAATTAGAACCGGTGCCGTATGCCTATGCAGCTTCTTTGGCTGGTATAGAAGCTCATCTGACAGCCCTGCCTGCCTGCCTGCCTGTCTGCCTGCCTGCAGCAGCTGCTCTGCTCTGATAGTGCTACTGTGTCTACCTATCGCAAACCCCTAAACATCACATACACTTCCAGACTCTCGGCCCAGGTCAGCTACTGTACCTGCCTCAGCCCACATTCACTTTCTTGGCTGCCAACTCTTTCTTTTCGGTCAGTGTGAGGGAGCTATAGTAACACTGAGGTAGCCCACTGGTTAAAAGAGTATTAAAAGGCATTCGCTGCTCTTGTACCCTTTAGCAAAGCACTTGATCCTGAGAACGCCACCCATTGCTCCAACCTGTGTGTGTCTATGGAGGGGTTGGGAAAAAGTGATTCTGTTTTCCTTGGTCCCTGCACTAACTTTGCTCCCCCTTGTCTGTGCATCATGCAGCATCTTGTGGTGGAATGATTAAGAATGCTACCTACGGTCGCATCGCCTCGCCCGGTTTTCCTGGAAACTACAGCAACAACCTCACCTGCCACTGGGTCCTGGAGGCTCCCGAGGGCCACCGGCTCCACGTACATTTTGAGAAGGTGGCCCTGGCAGAGGATGATGACAGGTAGTCAACACACACTGCTAAGTCAAACAGACAGCGAGAGGCTGGGGAACTATGAGGAAGTCTTCTCTCTCTCTCTCTCTCCCTCTTTCTCTCTCTCTCTCTCTCTCTCTCTCTCTCTTTCTCTCTCTCTCTCTCTCTCTCTCTCTCAAACTATTGATTCACAAGTTTGTGTGAGAGAGTGAGTGACGGCATTCCTTTCCGATGTCATACAACAAACCAGGCATTCTGGTTATGACTGGGACTGATGTCAGGATATGCAAAAAAAATCAAAAAAATTAAAACATCTGCTAATAACCGACACCCAGTGTAACTGAAATAATGTGATGGGTAAAGGGTGGGCTAGGCCATTAAATCCCACAATTCCGGAGAATGGCAAAAAAAAAGTCCTCTTGGGACTGACAGATACAAATTGAAAGCACCTCATATAATTTTAAACCATTAACAGTATTCCATCATGCAAATTAAGTTAAGGGACCACATGACTGCAGAGCATCAACGTAATTACATTTTGCCCCCATAACCACTGATCTCCCCGCCTATGGTAAGAAATGGCATTTTAACAAAGTCATCAGCGCGGTGCAGACAGACTCTGAATGTTATCACAGGGCTGCCACGGCCACAGATGGGACCCCCGGGCACCTCGCGGAGAGCTGATAGTGTGTCTTTATGACGATTCGTCTTCCCAGGGGCCTTTCAACTGTCTTGTTGGCTGTAGGGTTGTTAGCCTGTTGTGTTGCTGTGTTTGTGTTGCAGGCTGCTGATTAAGAACGGCAACAACATCGACTCTCCCTCGGTGTACGACTCCTACGAGGTGGAGTACCTGCCCAACGAGGGCGTGCTAAGCACAGGGCGGTACCTGTTTGTGGAGTTCACCACCGATGGGAGTGTGACCTCTACCGGTGCCGCCATCAGATATGAAGGTAGCACACTGCCAATATACTGCAGAATAGCTCATGTTTGAAGGACCTATGTATGACCATGTCTGCCACTAGATGTCGCTCTAACCACCATCATGTCAGACCAAAACAAATCTTTTGTAGGTCACACACACACCAAAGAAACACACATGGAGATACATGGGATAAATGTCACTCTCAAAATGACTCTACTATATCTTTGCATAGCATGTAGTTGTTGTATAGTGCAGCTATATTGCGGATTAAAATATTTGATATATGACCTGTAAAGGGCCACTGGCTTCCATTTATGTTACAAATTCCCCTTTGCTGTTGAAACCAGCAAAGCAGTCAGTGCTCTATGACCTTAATGTCTCCATTTAATTTATTTATCAAAAAGAACCCCACATTTCCACTCAAGTTTTCTGTTAATTTAGTTTTCTGTTTATTGCATTGCTTTTAGACCAAAGCAACAAGTCATGACAACATGTTGCTTTGGTTTGAAAGTAAGCATGTGCGTGCCCCTGTCATGTCGGTGTGCCTGGCAAGTGGCTGTCACTCCTCTCTACTCCCCCTTCCCTCCTGTAAGAAAACTAAATAAACAGAAAACTGGAGTGGAAATGTGGGGTTCTTTTAGTGCATTTCTCATTGATAAATAAATTAAATGGAGACATTAAATAAAGGTCATAGAGCGCTAACTGCTTTGCTCAGCATATTCTTAGGAAATCCAACCATAGCCAGTTATGTGCTCATTTAATATATATTTGTGTGTCTGTTTCTGTGACAAGCTTTTGCCAAAGGCACCTGCTATGAGCCCTTCGTGAAGTACGGTAACTTCAGCAGCAGTGACTCCACCTACAGCGTGGGAGCAGTGGTGGAGTTCTCCTGCGAACCGGGCTACACACTGGAGCAAGGCTCGGTGGTTATCGAGTGTGTTGACGTTCAGAACCCCCAGTGGAATGAGACTGAGCCCGCCTGCAGGGGTGAGTCCACAGATTACATCTTGTTCTCGTAATCCTGGGATATAATGTAGCTTCTGAAGCATATTTCCTAATATGGAAGAAGAGTGTTCAGCTTTGGCTGACCAGAAGGATATGTGGTTTTCATGGTACACTTGATCGGTGTGAGAAAAAAAATCCAAATAACATAGACCGCGGGCAGCTTGCTGAATACTCCTAAGCTGCTTTTCGTTGATCCTCGGGAACTTTCCACTCACAATAGCCTATAAGGCACGTTGCCCTTCCGCAAATGCTACACCCCTCGCCATATACTGTATAGCCTTCAAAGCCCTGGCCTTTTCTCTACCTCACCCTCTCTTTAGCATGCGCTCCGTTCCTCCGGTTCCCACAGATGTGTGACCCTACTTCTTCATTGTGGGCACATGGTCATTTCATCATGCAGGCAATTTAAAGTAGAAAGCCTTTTAGCAGCACATGATAGGAAAATACGACATTTCTGCTCCCCTGGTTCACGGTCAATCCACTGTTCAGGGGAGTTGTGCGATTTCACAAAGTCTGTGACAGGGAGCGCGGGAAGCCCACTTTAATGGTGCGCTATTAAACCGCAAGACTGAGCATGCTTACATCGGTTAGGTCGTCCTCCACACGTTGCGTGTGTTCCTGAATGGGTGCTCATGGCATGTTGGCTGCTGTCTACGTAAAGGCATAACTGGAAGCATTAACTTAATTTGCAACAGCAAATCAAATTGGCCACAAAAACACAACTTAAACGTTACTGTATGACATATCCTATCATCTGCTCTGTCTAAAATGTGAAAGAAATGATATTCCATAATGCATTCATGTTTTGTACATGTACGTGCGTTCCAGCTGTGTGCAGCGGGGAGATGACAGACTCAGCCGGAGTAGTGCTGTCTCCTAACTGGCCGGAGGCATACGACAAGGGGCAGGACTGCATCTGGGGCATTCATGTAGAGGAGGACAAGAGAATCATGCTGGATATCCAAGTGTAAGAGATTCCACTCAGGTGTGGTGTACAAAGGTCACCCCAGAGGTCTCGTTAACCCCAAGATATTTGCCGCTGTCAGAAACGGGGGACAGAGACACACATTCTTGTAGTGCTTTGTTGTATTTTATTTCTTCTTCAGACACGCACTAGCTAATGCATGCACAGGGGAAGGCAAGGGAAGGTGGATGCAATCGCTAATTAGATTTTTCTCATAGACTACATCAGGAATTCAGCATTGCTTCCAGCATGTTCTCTGACCAGATTAGCCAGTAAGCCTCTGCGCTCTCCTTCCCTGGTGTGTTTCTCAGAGTTGGCTTTGAAATGAATATGCTCTGGCATTGAGCTACTCGCAGCCACTTATCCAGCCTTCTCAGAAGTGATTCGAGACACACACACACACACATACATACTGTAGACACCACACTGCAATGCAAATGGAGGGTGGGAAGACAGTATAATAATGACAGGTCAAGCATACGCACATTGTGGTACAATAAAGAAGAATCTATGCGTTTTTTGTGTTCAATGTGCATTGGTACAGTAGTTCATGTTTTTGTATTAAATAGTTTGGTATACCTTCCCAACTAATGTAATGCTAGCTTCTCCATATGGTTGTATCTTACACAGATAGTTCAACAATACGGTATGCTGTGTGTTTGTTGCCCAAGGCGCTTACATGAAAGCTGGTGTAGAGAGGTTAAAATTAAACCAGTGGGATTATCGCTTGAGGTGGTTCATAACACAAGCCAGACAGGCCTCAGAGAAGTGAAAGTGAAAACAGAAATGGCTAATGTAAGCCATTCGATGGCCATTCATGCATGCTCTCATTGCCTTTTCTTAATAAGATTGTTTCATTGCTTACACTCCATAGAATATGGCAATGCAGTTGGTATACTGTATGTAAATAGCAACATGTTATCTGGTCTACAGTACCTTTCAGTCTCATAGCCTTGTTACACTGTAAAATTGTTAAACCAGCAGCTGTTGGTTACCAGAATACCATAGAAAATATTGTAGAACTTACCATATGGTAGTTGTACCATATTTTTTACATTGTAGGTAGACTTCTAATAAGGGAACGCCAATGTGAAGTCATGTTGATTTAGTTATAGGCACAATCTCATTAAGAGGGTATTACTCTTCAACATATTCATTTTTTAAGAGTTAGTGAGATTAATTTGAGTTGAGCTCTGTTTTTACAGGGAGATGATGAAATGTAAAGTACTAGGGGCCTTAGGGTTCTGTTGGGGAATAATATAGTGTTCTGTCTGTGGGTTGTTATTCTGAGACATGCACAGTTAGATGGATGTGTAAGGAATTAAAATCTAACCAACATATTGCAACCATACAAATACGAGCATAGGAAAATCTTTCTTTAAGCCGTTACACTGAAGCATTGTAGGTAAGGTTTGACTACACTAAAACGGGGGATTCCCTGATAATAATATGGTGAAAATGGGGTGAGAAAGACCAACTTAGATTTGCCTTGTATGGACCTTTACAATGGTTGCCTTTTAATAAATGTATAAAAAACTGAAATAGATAGATTTTCAGGAAAGGTTTCTGCTGATATTTATTGGATATATTTTTCTGCTGTTATGTTATTGCATAGCATAGCAATCTGAATATACATGTACAGTATACCTTGAACACTCACAGACCTTAATGGCTGCTGCTTTCAAATACATCATGTACAGTAAGCTTCATAACATTAAAATACAATGTGTTTCAATCTAAAGAAAACAAACAAAAAATATCTATTCACGTTATTTAACGAAGGAGAATTTACATGGGTTTAGTCATGCTGAGATGTCTTTTTAAATCTTACAACGCCTTCGTTTATATTCATTTATACCGCTTGAAGTCACTTGCCATAAATTAGCAACTCCATGGCTGGCCCCAGTTTAACATAAGGTTGGTCGTGCGTACCTCCATGGCAGCAAAAACTGACAGCATGTCTAATCCCTCTAGACCTCACCATTACACTCTTTATCATTTGTCTGGGTCTGCTCATGATAGTACCCATAGTGTCTGTCTGTATGAACATGTGTGTGTGTCTGTAAGGAAATGACAAAGACTCTAATTATAAGGGTGGGCACACACTTTTCCCACATTAATGAGAATGTTTTCAGTCCAGTATAATCATTCATCACTGTGCCTGTGCCAGCAATTACAGAGGAACAGTATGCATAATGAGGACTGATTAATTAATTTAGGCCAAACAGGAGGGCTGGTTCTCTGCTAATTAGCATGGAGCATTGCTGAAGAGGAAGCAGGAGACATCAGGTTACAGTTGAAAATCCCACCTGCAGATAACGTGTTTACATTTCAGATGCCCCTCAGATCTCCTACAATATATATTTCATAATTAAATGTCTCCTGTTTCCTGTATTAGGAGTGTTTAGTGTCAGAATTTAGTGATTTATAGTGGCCAATGAGGATGTTCACAGGTGTGACAATTTAATTAGATCCAGAGAGCCCCCTTGAGGAGATTGTAAGTATAGCATGTTAACTTTTAATTGAGCAAGGTTCTGGGAAATTGTGTTTATGAATCTAAACAGTGTCTGTTTAGATCGTCTGTGACAATCTACATATGTTTAGGATTTATGTGTCAAAATATGTTTGATACTGGTTATTTTTAACCTTAGTTGACAATTGTTCGAGAATACAGAACGCAATAAATTTTAAGCCAAGTATGGTATTTGGTCATTGTTTCAATAATTTGAAACATACCGGTAATTTGAAGCAAGCAGGAAAGAGCGACATTTCCTGTAAATGTTTGTGATGGATTACTTTGACCAATATTTTAAATGAGAGAGAGAGAGAGAGAGAGAGAGACAGAGAGAGAGAGAAGTCCAAACAATAAGATGGCAG
>JAODUG010047533.1:0-16092 GCA_027564795.1 Aphredoderus sayanus | reverse complement strand
GTGTGTGCATGCGTGTGTGTATGTGTGTGTGTGCATGCGTGTGTGTATGTGTGTGTGTGTATGCGTGTGTGTGTGTGTGTATACGTGTATGTATGCGTGTGTGTGTACAGTGTGTATACAGTGTGTGTGTGCGCATTAGAACAATGCTCCCTCACACAGCATATTTGTATCTTAAATAAATAACATTCTTGCCATTTAGTGACCCGCCACAAAGATGCCTACAACCCCCCATACCCCCTCTTTGCCGTGAACAATGTTTGGCTCCCGACCGACAAGCAGATTCAGAAGGCCCGTTCAGACACCCACACGAGCCCTGAAGCTGTCTGCTCAAACCACCAACCCCCCCCCCCACATATGCGTGAGCCAAATACCATCTGTGTTTGCTCGGCAACAAAGAGGGGCACTTAGTTAATGACTTTCCACGTCTCCACTGCAAAACGCCTAGTAGCCGGCAGGGGCGGGGCAACGAGAACCTGGGCTGTGGAGTGGCTGACTCAACAGAGCGAGGTCAGGGGTCGCGAGGCTGCAGCCAGACTGCACCTTGCAACGCAACAGTGTGCAGCGTAAACAGCTCTACCTGAAACCCTCAATTTGACCTTTGGAAATAAATGGTTTTAATGTTTGAAATGGAACTGGGGTTGCAAATATGAAACTAAAAATAACATGTGGATAGCGTGCTATTTTTGCTTTGCACAGTGAAGACATTAGCTTGGGATTAATCTTTGGTTAATGGCATTCAGTTGTCCAACACAACAAAACATAAAATGCTGTGACTCATTCTGAAACCTTTTGCCACCCAGGATTAACTGTAAGTAGGGGCATGTCATAAAACAAATATAGCATTCAGGCATTGTATAACTTAAGGTCTTGCTCTCTTGGTTCAATTTAAAGTGCAATTGAACTTTTGCTAAACCCACAACTCTGTAGTTTCCCTACCTCGAAATAAATCCAGCTGTTGACATACAAAATAATCCATAGTTTACGGACCTGAACCAAGTCCGTATTTTCATTATGCTATTGGTGTCCACTGTTTCTCGAAAGCATACATAGTACTTTGTAGTAACCTGTACTTTGTAGACAAAGTACAGGTTACTACAAAGTACTATCTGCTGTGTCCACAATTCAAATTTATTTTAAAGTTACTCCAGTTTGTAGTGTTACATTTTAGTTGTAGTTATATCTGTATTTTACAGTACATTATACGTTTCCCAGACATGGATTACCAAGTCGACATGTTTACCTGGCCTACTCTGATAAATATTTCCGTATGCCTTTAATTCAATTCTACAAAACAACTAATTGGTGAAAGATTGCATTCTACCCTCAGGGACAGATAATACTGTAGCTTTGCAGGCATGGTACAATCATGTTTTGGAAAAATAATCTGGTGTTTCTACAGAGCTCTGGCTCATTAAATGCGAACAGAAACAAAATGGTGCAGACCGCACCAAACAACACTATCTCCAGCCCTTGGAATTGTGTGTCCAATGTGTGTTGGGGTGGGGCTTCTGAGGGAGCACCCTATGTGGCACTGAAGGGTGTTTTTGTTTTGATCGCTTCAAATAGCAACAGTCTTTCTCCAGCATGACTGTCTATACCTTTAAACCCCCTGCTGTCCTCCGGGTCAAACTGACCCAACACACTACCTCTTTGTAGCAGATAGAGGGCACAATCCTCATTATACAGCTTACACAGACATATGATGTGCACTGCTGGCACAACAAGGTGTGAGTTTGAAACCCGAGCACAACAGGAGAGTTAAAAGGCACAAAAAAACTAAAGAATACATAAAGAAAGAATTAATTAATTAATAAATACACACAGCAATGACAATAAAGAGAAAGACACAATCAGACACAATAAGATGGCGCCATCTGGTGGCACAATACAATATTATAAGGGCAACAGGAGGGTTTTAAACAAAACAACAACATGCAACGAATTGTATACATTTCAGCGAAATCCCAGTAGTAGCCAGACCCACAATGCACTTTGTGAATAGGGTCTGGTCACACTTCACTGGGAAGTGTTCGCAGTAAATGCCTCCTACTGGATGTAAACCTCTGGTTAAGTTAGAAACTGTTTGTATCGTTTGTATTGAAATACGCTTGACTTCAACGCCTTCGCATTAACCCACCCTGATTGGTCTTGCTAGCAGTGTGAACGCTAATGCTAACAGGGGGGCGGTGTGAACGCTAATGCTAACAGGGGGGTGTGTGAAAGCTAATGCTAACAGGGTGGGTGTGTGAAAGCTAATGCTAACAGGCAGGCGGTGTGAACGCTAATGCTAACAGGGGGGGTGTGTGAAAGCTAATGCTAACAGGGGGGCGGTGTGAAAGCTAATGCTAACAGGGTGGGTGTGTGAAAGCTAATGCTAACAGGGTTCCCAGACTAATTAACGTCAGCGACAAACACCGCTGAGCTGAGGGCAGTAGTGGGGCGGAATCAGGCTATGCTAGCGGAGGTCCTATATCGCCCTGGTGTCTCACTGCTGTACCGATCTCAGATCAGACGCTCGGATCGAAATCAGGGAATGTATTACGTGTTGACTATTTTTAGCAGCAGCATGCACCGTGCCCATGACAACGGGTTCCCCGACTAACCCCAACCCCCCCCCCCACACACACACACAGACATGCCCTATGTAACCCCCCCCCCACACCCCACACACCAAAATGAAAATGTGGAGCGCAAGCAGAAATCAACAATCCACACTGGCATCGTCCTCTTTTCTTCTAAGCCGCTCAACTGTTAACTGTGTTCTTTGGCCTGCCGCGCAAAATGCATGCGGATCAACGCGGGCCTGGTCGGAGGAGGCCCGACCCGGGCCTCTTTCCAAAATAAACAGCAGCTCCCACAATGGCCAGGGACTTCCACCATTCCTTCCTCTTTTTGTGTGAGGGGGAAGGGGTGTGTGGTATAGGGATTGTGACCGAGCTTAAATCATCACTGAACTCATCAATCCAATGACACAGCAATTCAGCATGGACACGACAAAGTCACTGTAACATGCCAAGCAGAAATATATTATGAATCAGAAATATATATAAGTGCTGACAGGAAACCAAAACCCATCACTACCTGGACCGAAAATAAATCGATCAATTCATCAATCCATCATCGACTTATTATTCTGCTTATTATTCATGTTTTTGAGGTCAGTGAAAGAAAGGAGATTCCCTCGGGCATCAGTCCTGGTATGTTGTTGGAATGCTTTTAATACAAACACCAGAGACACAAACACACTGACACATTCACAGACACACTGCTTTAGCCCAGGCTTGTTCACTGAAAGACATTAAAATTGCTTTCATTTAACTGGATCAATAATTCCAGCCTTGTAAAACAAGGTCGCGCTGGAAAACCTCCCTATCTATGGAGCTGCCAAGTAAAATCTGAAATGCATCACAACTCATATGTTTTACCTATGGTAAACATGATGTGATCATTGTGTATTGTCCTCACACGGTCACTTCAAACGAGAGGGTGCGTGCTGTTAGCGTGTTATGTAACCACCGAGTGTAACAGGGACGAAAGTGACACCAAAGCTCGACATGGGAGAAAACACTATCCTATGGCCGAATAAAGGAGCTAAAGAAAGCACAGGTCTGATATCGACACGGTTCCAGTGTCCATACCGGTACTGCCTTGTAATGATTCGCTCACACGAACACTTGTCTCCCGTAGATCGTATTGCTGTCTTCAAAGGTAGATGGAGTCAAAGTGACCTCACACAGCATGTGCTGTATGAGAGCGTATACCACACTAATTGCGTGCGGTATACATGTTGTAGATTGCGATGTGGGTCAGTGCAAGCTGAATGCCACTGCTATATGACTGTATGAAACTAGCATAAAGCTACTTTCATACATAGTAATCCTATTCGCTGGTGTACAGAAAATATGTATGAGAATTGTGTGTAGGGAATCTACAACAGGATTAAAATAATATGTTGGTTGCACTATAATATAACAAAACTTTTTTTTTTATTCAACCTCCATTTCTTTTAAATCTAGGAATCTGTTGAAATACTTTGATACCTTGCACCTAGAAACATTTTAGAAATGGCAAAATATCACTTGAATCTGATTGGCACCGCATTATTGCATAATTTCTTCACAAAGCTCCCCGAAGCACGGCTACTGGTAGAACAACCAGATGCTACCTTCAGGTACACGTATAAATAAGTTAGTGTGTGCGTGCGTTTTATGTCAAACACGTGCTGAAAGGTGCTGAAACCCTCCCACTGTCCTCCGGTTTCAAACGCACTACATTTGTTGTGCCAGCAGATGGCGCCACCCGCAGCACGTCATGTGTCCCAAGATAGTGCGTTACCTGTGATGACGTTAATGTCCGGGTAGCTGTTTTCACATAGCTCCACGGCGCAGCTGTCGCGCTCGAACGCCTCACGCAGCTCCTTCTTCACGGCCGCAGAGCCACACAGGCGATACAGGCCCACCACCTGAAATGCAGCAGAAGAAGAAATACAAGTAGGTCAAATAAACAGTCAAACAAGGCGGACAGTTTTACAACCCCCATCGATCAAGTTCTACGTCTGCCCAGACAGAAGGAAGCTGAAAGGAAGCCAAGACTACTGCCAACAACAACCTGCCTATCACAAAATATCTTCTGAAGCTATGTACCTTTGGGTGAAACCGTAATTAGATGAATATTTAGGACTTGATTCATATTTATCTTTCGTGGATATGTGGAGACAAATCTAGGAACCACAAAGTTCATACGAGATTATGTACAGATTTTATTTAACTCATATGACTAATGCCATGGGTGCCTTAAATGTAAATAGAATAGAAACGAGTAAATAGAATGGTGTAGCATGCGATTTCTGTCTCTTTATGTTTTGTCCATGCTGTGGTTAGAAGCAGATAATGTTTTACTAAATAATTTCTTCTTATTTATCATCAGTTCCAGGACTCAATGGTCTGGTTTAGAAGTTCAAAGTCTAACAGTTAATGTTGCGTATAACCTACAGTAAGTCCTAAATATCAATGGTACTATGGATAGGTCTTGTCTCCTTAGTGATAAAAGGTCAAATACAGAAACAGAAAATTATGCAAGCCACTATTATTCTGGCAAAATCAGCACACAGAATCAACCAGCTGCCTAAATACAAGTCCTAACATAACAAATACAGAAACTGTGCCAATCCTTCTAGACTTTCTACGCAGACACAGGACTTCCAGAGAGTTAAAAGTCCTGTGTTGCGTTCGTTCCCCAAGCCTTTCGTGACGATGCAGAAACTAGGTATTCAAATCATCTGGACCTAGAAATCTATCCCTGCGCATTGAAAACACGGATGACATTTTTGAACACAAATATTTTTACGCCATGCTCCTTCCAGCATATTGTATACTGTTGTATATCCTCAGTAACATAACTTTTTATTTTACTGAGTACATTGCCGGAAGCTGTCCAATTAAAGACTACTCCAAAAAATAAATAAATAAATAAATAAATAAATAAATGTATGTAATGAATGTAAAACAATAATAATTTTTCATACAGGATACTTCTTTTAGAAACAGTTTTATGTTTTACACGCCAACCTCATGTGTTATGTAAACAAGCCCCCCCGCCTGGCCTCAGACGCATTTCCCTTTTCTTGAGGAATCTATTTCAGGTAGATGTTAAAAGTGTGTGTGAGTGAGCACTGCATGTGGCCGTGCTGCTAACGCAGTAATTACTGGCAGTTAGGCTACGTTAGCCTCAGCCTGTTCCCTCTATCAGCACTACGTCACCTAGGAGACTGTCTTTAGCCTCAGCCTGTTCCCTTCATCAGAACCACGTCACCTAGGAGACTGTCTGTAGCCTCAGCCTGTTCATCAGCACTACGTCACCTAGGAGACTGTCTCTAGCCTCAGCCTCTTTCCTCCATCAGCACTACGTCACCTAGGAGACCAGAGCGCCATCTGATTGTGTATGATTTTGTGTGTTTTTTAGTTGTCATTGCTGTGTGAATTTATTTATTTATTAATTATTTCTTTATGTATTTGTGTTGTTTCTTTATGTCTTTGTCCCAGAGGAGTAAAGGCTAGCTCTGCGAGACTAAGGTCACAGGGAATTTAAGATAATTGATAATTGCTCTGTAGACATGTAACAACTTCATGTCTGTATGTACAAAAGGAATTGAATATACAGTACTAGACAAACAGGCGTATTGTTATACCGAGACGTGCCTCTAGGGAGCGACACTTTGAGCTTCATGCATTTCACAGGTGAATAGTGGTATGACGCAATCACCGCTTCTTGGTCGCGCCAGAATACAGGACTGCAGCGGGCGCGCACACACACACACACAATCAAGCAGCCCAATGAAACAGGCAGGCTGGGCTTTCGGGAGAGGAGTTGAGGAATCTGTAGTACTTCAATGCGAAGAGCTCTCCAAATCCTCAGTGACAATGTATACACAAAGCGGGGAAATAAGTAGAAAGAAGCTATACGTAGTACAATCACTTGGAGGGAAATGTTTGTTTACTTCGGGCATCCGGCAAGACAGAAAGACACTTTTTATTTTTATTTTTTGTTGCAACTATAGCGGCTTATTGTTGTTCCAGTGGAAACGCCCAGCCCTTCCTAGCGTTTTCTATTAACTTAGCATTCCTCATAGCTCTAAACGTGACTCAGCCACATATAGTTGTGCCTGGATGCCAGCCAAGAAAAGGTTACCCCGTGTCAGATTAATTATTACATGAGAGAATGCCCTCTCATATGGTTACGTTTCTGACTTACTTTAGCCTTCACGTCTAACTAACTAATAAACTAAACCAGTAGTGTAGTGATTGAATCAAAACCCTGACACACGTTGTCTCCGGTATAATCAAGATCGTTTCACAATCACTGCAGCACCTAAAACAGCTTGCTGGAGCCCTCGGGGAAATGCTGTAATCATTGTAAATTAACACTAGCATGCGTTAGGCCGTGTGTGGGTGTCGGTTGAATTCCAACAGGATCTGATGTCAGTCCAGACCACTCAGCCTGCCTGCAACCTCAGAGAATGGGATTTCACACGGAAGAGAGCCTTAACTGCACTTTCAATGGTCACCGGGATATATATATATATATATATATATATATATATGAACCATACGGTTTAAAAGCTTTTATCCCCACAGGTTTTCTACAACGCATGCAGAATTGTGCGCTCGCGTTGTTGTACAAGGTTAGGTAATGAGTGAAAAGAAGCGTAAAGAGGAAGTAAAGGAGGAAAGAGGGAAGTAAAACAGGAAGTAAATAAGGACGTAGATAAGGAAGTAAAGAGGGAATTAAAGGAGGAAGTAAAGAGCAGAGTAAGGTAAAAAGGTAAAGAGGGTACCGAGGACCAGGTTTGGGAGCAACAGGGGGTCCCCAGGACCAGGGCTAGTGCTGTACTACATCACATGGCAGGAGAACACTGTGGAGGCGCAGACATTCGCCCCATGACACCCCCCCCACTGCCCCCGGTATGTCGCCCCCACAGTGGGCGCCCAGGAACACTGGCCAGACACGGTTACAGTCGGCGTCTCAGGGCTAATTAGGAGAAACGAGAGCTGCTGTCCCCCTCCCCCTCGCCCTCCCCCCCGCCCTCCTCCTCCGGGCTGGGCTGCTGCTGCTGCTGCTGCACTTCAAAGAGAGTTCATGGGGCAATCACATGAGCCATACCCCCCCCACCCCTACACACCCCCTTTTGTCAACACGCCATTATAACTCCTGGCTTTCTGCACCTCTACTAACTGGCCAGTTCTCCAGCGCTTACAGTATGTCAGCCCCAGAAGTCACCCCTCTTAACCAGGAGTATGTAGTTATCGACTACAACCACAACAACTTAAAGTACAGTATGCGCACGTGGCACTTCATTAAAGACAATAAAACTAGAATTTAAATCGTAATAAAGAGCACCCTTTCCCCTCCCGCCACAAAAAGCCTCTTGTAAATACTGCTAGAACCATGGCCCCCCCTAACTGTCCTGGGAGTGTACAAAGGCCGATGTCCTCCCCCACCCCCCGGGGGGGCAAGAAGCAGTGGCTTATGGGACGCGGCGGAGGTGGCGGTTCACATTATATCCCTCCCCTCCCTGCCATTCATCACCCCGTCTCCGCACTCTGTGTCGGGACGGCCTCAGGCCCAAGCCCCTCGCTCTGTCACAGCCTACTGGAGCATGACAGGCTGCTGTGCATGGAGACTTATGGCTGTCTCGCCCCCGCTCCACTAAGAGGCATTATATAATTGTGTCGTGGCTTATTGTCAGGTCGGTCTGTAAAGGCCCACTCCACGGCTTTGTTAAAGCACCCTCGAGGACCTAGATTTTACACCTACTTTTTTTCTAACTCCCTTCTGAAACACAATGTTGTGTATGGCTTCAAAGAAAGGGGTACAGTTTCCAAGACAACCAAAACATAGTTTTTGTAAAAATGCAAACCAAGGAGGAGTGTCCAAAAATAAAAATATAATGAACACCTGCTATTAGGTTTGTGAGAGTTTTAAAGTGCTATTGAACATGTATTTGTTAAACACATTATTAATCCTTGTTTTATTTTTTGGCTTCCTTAACTTAAAGAATACATAATTATCTGTATTTGTTAACCACCAAGTCTTAGGAAAAATACAACAAACAATACAGTGCCCTTGAGTCCTCCTCAAACACATGGAAGGCTTCAAACAGCTTTTAAGCTACAGTACGTCAACAGCAGGTCCTTGCTTCCAGTTCATTTCAGTCTCGACCGTAAGGGGCCAATCACACAGCTTTATGCAGTAACAAGGCATCTTTTCTCAATTGTTTTCTGTGCTGCACCCCGGGTGCCTCCCGTTTTAGATGCTACATGAATTAACCTGACTTGACATGGCGTGACTGGTATACAGGGGTGCTACTCTACGGAGGGGATTGGATGGCAGTGGCTGGGTGTCCAGACATGACTCCTGTGTTGGAGCAGAGTGCTGTGCTTTAGATTCCATTGATAAGGAGCGGACCTAGCTTCTGCTGGGACAAATCCGCGGACCTGGATATAACTTTCAAACGGTATTTACTTTATACACAGGGTAACTTATTTTTCGCATCCTAACTGTCCCGGGAGGGTGGATTCCTCTCTCTGTGGTCCCTTCCCAAAGGTTCTTCCCTTTTTTACCCTTGAGGTTTTTCCTCGCCCGGGAAGAGGAGCAGGTTCAGTGGGTGTTGTTTGTTTGTTTATTTGTGAAATATTTGCTTGTATAATTAGGTGTGAGAAACGTTAGCGGGGCGCGACTATTTGCCAAAGACGCGCGCCTTGTCACCGCGGCAACTCACCTGGCAGCCCCTCTTCTCGATCTCGCCGATGCACTTCTCCACGAGCAGCGGCACCGCTGCGCCCGAGGCCTCGCGCTCCACCACCCGCCGGGCCTCCACGCCGAACACGCGGGGCTCGCGGTCGCTTCCCCCCGCCCGCCGCAGCCCGCCGCCGCCGCCGTCCGCCGGCGAGTTCCGGCAGCGCTCCATCAGGCTGAGCTTGACGTAGATCAGCCCGCGCGGCTCCAGCTTCACCGCCAGCCAATGCTGCTGCTGCCCCTGCCCGCCCCCGTGGCCGCCGCGTGTCCGGAACAGCGGCGGCAGGGCCACGCTGCCGTGGCAACAGATGCGGTTGCGGCGCGAGGCGGGCTCCCAGCTGAACACGGCCAGCTTCAGGTGCTGCGCGTCCTCCAGCTCGATGTTGAAGGTGTGGTCCATGTCCAGGAAGGAGGCGCGGCAGGGCAGCAGGGCCGTGCGCGCCTTGTTCACCGCGTCCACCTGGATGGCGCAGTAGACGTCGCGCGGGTCGGTGCGCGCCGGCCGCAGCTCCTCGGCGCCGCACAGGTGCAGGCTCATCAGGCCCGACACGTACTGGCCGCACTTGGGCTGCTCGCCGAAGCTGTAGTGGCGGAAGGCGTCCACGTCCAGCTCCGCGCCGGGGTGCCTGGACGACGAGGAGGGGCCCGTCGCCGCGGCGGCCTCGCCGCGCTTCGCCGACGACTTGGCCACCAGCTCCGGGGAGTCGCCGTCGCTGAGGTAACCGCCTTTGCTGGCCGCCTTGGAGCCGCCGCCGCCGCCGCCCGTGCCGCCACCCTTCTTCTTGGCCCGGCCGTGCGGCGTGGACACGCTGCTGTCCAGGTGGTAGCGCCAGATCACGTTCCGGCTGGCCGTGGTCGCCCCCTGCTGCTGGCCGCCCCGGGAGGCCTGGCTCGAGGAGCCCGACGGGGGCTCCAAACCGCCACTCGGGGGAGGAGCCGTGCGGGACTCCGAATGGCCGCCGCCGCTTCCGCCACCGCTATGGCCGCCGCCGGATGGCCCCTTGACGCTGAGCTTCCGGCTGAGCTCAGGGAGCTTCTTCATCCGCATGGAGATCTTGCGGACGGTGCGCGGTGACCTGATCTTGTCGGGGAAGGACCAGTTGATGGAGCTGACCTTCTTGGCTGGGCTCGGGCTGGAGGGCGGCGAGAGCCCGGCCGCGCTGACAGGGTCGTGCCCGTCTGGGAGTAGATGGAGGAGATGGAGAGAAAACATGATTGACAGGAGATCAATGGGATTAAACTGGGTTTAGTACGTAAGCCATTAAAGTTTCTTTGTATAGCAAGTAATTCACATTAGCAATAATGCAAAAAATATATATGTTAACTGCAATAAACAATAATAAAGTACAATATCTAAAATACTCAATAAAACAAATATGAAAAATGTGCCTAATGTCGCTAAACCCAAAGTCAACAAAACGACCAAGAATACCACCAAAAACTGACTTCATAGGATGAATATACTGTACGTAAGTGCATCCATTAACAAAGGCTAGACTTAAAGTCATTATTCATGTTGTAAACACATCCATTTAGAGGGGCAGCTAGAGCCTAACTGGCCATCTAAGATGTGAAATTATATGGTCTAAACTTCTTTAGTGGAATGCTGTACCATTGTTTAGTCTACAAGACTGAGTTGTGGATTACTTTATCTGAAAATTGTATCCAGATTTATACAGGTCACCAAGATTTTAGTGTTAATGTTTTTTATATTAACGGCAGCATGGTGTCTAAGTCAAATTCCCCTTAATGACAATAAAGTTTAATAGAACCATCTATCAAGTATTACTCTCAGCCAGAGTATCAGAAGAGTATTTATTATAATTTACTGTAAATAGCACTGGCTATGGAGTTGTAATGTTTCACATGGGGATTTTCTTTTAAACAGTAATGGACATGTACGATTAAAAGGTTTGTGTAGCCAAATTAAAAACTAACTAATCAGTAATATAATTTATAAAGTACAATATCTACAGTATGTATAGGGGAAGCTGGCCAAAGCTCAGGTGATTAGAGACATTTGTCAAATGTTTGGTGTCCTGCTACTTTCCCAGTTTGGAAGCCGGGGCTCATTTACAACAGAAAAACATTAGCTTTACCCCCTTTACATTCCACTAAGATTCCCCCTTCACTTTATCATTATTCTGCCTATCAACACCTATTGCATCCTAACCGTCCTGGAAGGGTGCGTTCCTCTCTCTGTGGTCCCTTCTAAAGGTTTCTTTCCTTTTTTACCCATGAGGTTTTAATGGTAGTGTATCCTTGCCCGGGGAGAGGGACAAGTTCAGGGAGTGTTGTTTGTTTGTTTGTTACACTGTGAAATATTTGCTTGTACAGTCATTTGACACTGTAATGTGATTAAGAGCTATACAAATAAAATTTACTTGACTTGACTTGGACTAACCTGCCTTTTATTTATGCGGACAGTCTTTGCTTCATATAGGGAGCTGGGGATCATGGCTGAACCTTGTGACTTGACAGGAAGGAATTTAGGCTTGTGTGGAGTTTTGGCACAGTCTCAGGGTCATGAATTGAAAAACCACCAAGCGCTTCTTGGTGCAACTGACACTATTTCGACAAATTATTTTTTAGTTTTTGCTGAGGCAAAAGGGTGGGGAAGGGGTTGGGTAGTTGGGGATGGAGGAGAGGGGAAAAGATTCTGCTGGCAAGTGACAGAAAGGGATCCAGAAGAAAGGGGAGGAAGCTGTATTGAAAAATACAGCTTTGCCCTGCCAACATCATCTGCGTTATTTGGTGGGGAGTGGCAGATGGGGGAGTAGAGGGGACAAAGGCACCCCTTGTCCTGGTACCCAGCGGTCTGACTGGCTAGCTAACCAGCTAGCTAACCAGCTAGCTAACCAGTGCACGAATGAAGTGGGCCGTTGTCTCAAAGATTTCGTACCGAACCATGTTTAGCCCCCTCCCCGCCTTTTTCCCCTCTCTGCTGTGTTTGGTGCACTTCTCTCTCACAGCGTCCTGGCAATAAGATACACTCACAACCGGGTCTCTGTAGGAGGTGGGTGGAGAGCTGAAGGCACTGAACCACCAAACATACGTCTCAAGAGAGTTTGTACAATGTACAGCATTGTTTACACGCCAATCGGCTTTGCAACAACTGTTTATATCACCTCATTTACGGCATTTGGCAGACGCTTTCAGCCAAAACGACTTACATGTAGTACATGTGTCATATAGTTGGACATTCACAAACCGATGGCAGTGCAAGCCATGCAAGGAGCACCTAACCACTGGGAGCAGTTGGGGTTAGACATCTTGCCCAAGGATGCTTGCAGGTAGTCCAGAAACTCTGGGGCTTGACGCCACAACCTTGCAGCTGGGAGCCAAGCACCCAGACCACTACGCTACACTACACCCTCATCTAGCTCTCTCACAATTTCGACAACAAACAAGCTTCACCCGATTACTGGTCCACCATCCAGGGGCTGGCTGTGTGCTGAGAGCAATAATCGGGTGGAGTCAGGCTACCATCCCCTCCTCCCTGCCAAATACAGGCACCAGCACAACATGGCTCCCTGCCAGGCCAACCCTGGTGCAGGCATTCCAATCGTAACCCTAGCAACGTGAGTGTCAGCTAATTTCCCCTCAGGCTGCAGGCAGGATGTCCCGGGTGCCCAGATCACGCCAACGACACGGAGCAGCGTTAACCCTCCTGTTATCCTCGGGTTTCAAATGCACTACCTTGTTGTGCCAGCTGATGGCGCCTCCTGATTGTGTCTTATTGCGTAGCAAATTCAGCTAATAATATCCTCGCGCTCCGCTACCTGTGCTACGTGTGCGCGGCTGAAGCAAAATAATCCGGTGTTCCTACACAGCCTTTACAGGCACTGTAAATGGGAACTGGGCTGGGGCTGAACTCTCACTTAACTCTAGCCGCCACAGCCGCTAGAACTTCCTAACTACCCCTGCTCGGACCAAAACAACCCGCCATGATCGCATTGCTGAACACTGGCCAAGTATGTGGACTGCCCCGTCCCGGATGGGGAAAAAGGGGGGAGGGGGGGGCTGGCAGTGGGGTTGTGGTGGGTGGGGGGGGACATACTTTGCTCACAAACCCCCACAGTCCATAAATCATTAGTCTCCGTACAAATAGAGCATTCGAATGAGACAAAACGCCAGCGCACCAGAAGTCCATAGCGTGTATCCGGCTGAGGGTGTAAGAGGCAGCAGGACAGGGCAGGGCAGGAGGAGCCCACGGCCAGCGAGACCAGGTCACACACATCTGTGGCTACCTCATTAATTCAGCAGGAACTGTTTGGGCGCTGACAGACCATTTAGATTCCCTTCTGAAGTTAAAATAATCTCTCTGTGCTTGGTCATCGTGGGTGAATGACAGCTGCCGAATAGATGAGAGGAGAAACTGGGAATAGACACTGCAGTTCCCTTTTCAGGTTTTGGAAGCTCTTGTCCAGGCCCTCTTAAAGGGACCCTATATGACTTTCTGCCACTAGATGTCACACAAGTGCACCAGCATCTCCGACCAAAACATAATGATTCATGGACCACACACACACACACACATTCACTAACATGTATGAGTGGCCTGCCTGGCTATGTAAACAAAGAACAGAGGAGCTCTGATTACACACACACACACACACACAGAGGAAGGTTGATGCCATTCCCTGCTCAGGACGCCAATACTCCACTATATCTTTACATGAAGAATAGTTTTTTGTTGCTGTATTAACCCTCAAAAATCTCGTATTTGGCGACTCGGCGGCGCTATCTGGTTGTGTATGATTTGTGAGTTTTTCAATTGTCATTGCTGAGTGTATTTATTTTTTTATAAATTATTTCTTTATGTATTTATGTTGTTTTTTTGTGCCTTTTAACCCTCCTGTTATCCTCGGGTTTCAAACTCACACCTTGTTGTGCCAGCAGTGCACATCATATGTCTGTGTAAGCTGTATAATGGATTAAGCTGTATAAGAGGATTGTGCCCTCTATCTGCTACAAAGAGGTACTGACTTGGGTTAATGTTTAAAATATCATATATCACCTTAAACTAGGCTCTATAGTCTATTTTTATTGTATAGGTGTCTCTGTAAAAATTTGACTAGCAAAGAAAAAAGAAAAGACTAACAGAAAGTACAATATAGAACCACATATTTGACTATTGTTAACCTTGTTTGTGATGGCAAGATACCTTGAATAGCGCTAGTCAACCAGCCAACCAGGATATTTATCAATGATCACATTCCTCTGTTTGGGTGCTGTAGATCCCTTACAGTATATCCATTACTTAGCCCCGGTGATACCTGCACATTACGCATACCGGTAGATTTCCATGGATCACTCTGGGCAGAATTAGGCTTTCTTTGATTAGGGCTGCGTAACGCTATTCCTGCTCCAGCACACTGAAGTGCTTTGGTGTCTGGTCTAATTCTAATCCTTGAGGGAAAGCGGACAAAGGACAAAGGAGATTATCTGCGCTGTTTTGGACTCTGTTAAATTTTGTATCACACCATCTAGTGGTCATTAGGAGTATAGCAGTGTAGTTTTGCTACCGGAAGTAGTTTCTCATGTTAACCAGGAAGGTTATTAGCCTCATGTGACCATCCTGATCTTGTGAGCTTAAATTTATTTTCGCTGCGAGAATCAGTCTGGAAAGGCCGGGATCAATGCGATTGTAGTTCGAGTAGCATATGAACTGTCAAATCAGCGTCGTCGCTACGTGTGACGACAGAGAAAGCGACTTGAAAATAACAATCCTACAAAGATAAACGTAGATGATTATATATCGTCAGTTTTTTCTCAACTGAAGACTAAATCTTCATTGAAAATAGAACAACAGCATTGAAGGCCTTTTTAGACGTAAAATATGGCTTACTTTGTGAAAATGCTGCAAACTGCTGTTGCGTGCCACAAAGAAGAGTTGTTAAAAGGGATAATTACGGGCCTCAGCACAAACGGTTTTAGCTGCCATGTTGCCACATCAGAGAAGACAAAATGGTTAGCAAGAACAATATAAACAAACAAAGCTTATTAAGTGGAAAGGGTCCATGTGCTAGCTGTCATGGCTGTGTCGTCTCTCACACACAGATTGACACCACAGAGGCACATTCCAGTGCATTACCAGCCATGCTCTGTGCACTTAAAAAAAACAATTGTGGATTTCTCTTGTGGCTGTAGGCCTACAAGAGAATGAGTTTAATTACACAGGGAGATAGAAATCACTCTGTTTGGAACCGAACAAAAATGTAACAGCCCTTTGGTTTCAGTGTTTACAATCAAAACAAGTAAGCCTAAATAGATCTTTGATCACAGCCAGGTTGTGGAGATGACAGATCTGATTTCTACTTTGAAACGCTAAGGTAGACATAACAAAAGGAAGACTTGTGATAAAGTATATATATACAGTATACAGTCAATACAGAAGCCTAATTCTAAATCTGAATAAATTTGATCGTGTTCGGATCTGCCTTTGTTCTTATTTCAGGTGTGAATAAATATATAAATATATAAATGTATTTTACACCGAGGCAGCAAGAGTTAAACAGCTATGTTTGATCTCTTTGCAAGCCCAAGCAGTATCTAAGATGTTCACACAACAACAACAACAACAAAAACTAATATTAGCCACACTATTAAACCACACATTAATAAGGATATTATTGCCGAGTGACAAGCAGAGCAAAGCAAGAGCCATGAAAGCGCATCTAGATTAGCTGTTCTCACCTGTGGCCTTGCTGCTGGGAATCCCCCCCTCCTCCTGGGTTTTGCCCGCAAGCATCTGCCTCTGCAGCTGTTGTGCCTCAGCGGCATGCACAGCATTCC
>JAODUG010047523.1:0-16093 GCA_027564795.1 Aphredoderus sayanus | reverse complement strand
ATACCCCTGTAATTGGCACACACTCTCAGGTCCCCCTTTTTAAATAGAGGAACCACCACCCCGGTCTGCCACTCCTTTGTCCCAGACTTCCACTCAATGTTAAAGAGGCGTGTCATCCAAGACATCCCCTCCACACCCAGAGCTTTCTGCATTTCCGGACGGATCTCACCAATCCCCGGGGCTTTGCCACTGTGTAGTTGTTTGACTACCTCAGTGACTTCTGCTTGCTTGTTATATTATTATCAATCAGAAAGCTTTGCAAAAACATAAATCAATGTACTGTCATTACATTATTGTCATTACAATATTTCCCCTCACAAGCTGGATTAATGATGAATTTTCCAAAGCTAATGTTTTATATTCCATAGAAAAATGTGTTCCAGCTGTGATCTGTTCATAAGTCCAATGCCATCCTTGTTGCTGGTGACTAAATGATTCAAGAATATCCTTCCAAACCTCACTCCCTGCCTACTCCCCAACCACCACCTTTATTTTCCTAATTTACCAATAACCATCATCATCTTTCTCCATCCTCTGCCCCCTGTGGATGCTGGTAAGTACTACTCATGACTGTAATCTTGAGCTATACAGAGTTTCCACTGAATGTGTGTGTGTTCTTTGCAAGCATACATCCCCCTCTCTCCCATGGGATTGAATTGTGCAGGGTTAGGTGTCATCTCTCTGGCTTTAGTCCATGTTTGTTTATGGCAATGAGCCGTGAACCCGTGCCAGCAGGCCTTCTGGTAGGTCTGGTACAGATTTCCTTAAATGCACGCACACAACGCTAAACTAAACTTTGTTTTGGGTCCGTTTATGCAAACCAGTTGTTTAGTCTTTGCAGATCAGCGTTTACGACTGAGCTCCTGATCGTTGCTCCACACAGCACCATGCAGCACATTCTATCCAGAGAGATGGGAATGCCCCTATCTAGGCTAGGAGGGGAGTCACTGAGGGAGTATGAGAGGGGAGACTGCGTCAGCCTCCTATAAGCCACGCCATGACTCACAAGTCAAGGCTGGGGGCCTTAAAACAAGATGACTGCTGAATCATACACTTGATCCATGTGTTCCTGCCGTGGTCAGCCACACTTCTCATTTCAGCAGTATAGGAGGTTGTGGGAATATGGAAACATGCTAGAAAGACCTGGAGAGCCAAAGCCAAGTACAGTAAATACAAATGAGCATGACTATGAAAGAAGATAAGGCCAGATCAACAGCTCGAAAACTAGACTGATGTCTGTCTGCAATCTCTGATCCCTAATGTGGCGATGGTCACGGTTGACATCATAATGGGATCCTATGCTTTCATCTCCTGTGGGAATGGCAGCCTGTTGTGAAAGCTCAGGGTTAGGTCGCCAACGCTGTCCTGCTTCATCTCACTATCCGTTTACAGCACTGCCTGAAAGGCTGGGCCAGATCTTCTCCAGTACATGTGGACCATGGCACTTTATTTTCTAAAGATCTCCATCAGCTCAAGTCCAAGTAAACAGTGCTAATGAGGATACTATGGGTTATGACCAGATAAGTTATTGTTAGATCAGAGTGATGGCGTACCCTGAGCCGTCTGCTCCTACTTCATTTCCCTCATTTGTTTAGTTTCCTCCTCCTTTTTCTTGAATGAGGCCATGACCCATGAGGAGACTCCCAATGGGTTTGCCTTCTAACAGACACGCTCACTGCCCAACCAGTACAGTGCATTCCTTGCATTCTGGAACGGCTGTGTTAAGGTAATAAAACCTGTGTGTGTGTGTGTGTGTGTGCAGCTGGAGAGGCCATATTACACAACGTCACATGCATGAGGCGTCCCTGAAGCGGCATGCGGCATTCTCAGAGTCCTCTGTTAAATCCAGTCAGTATAGGGGCATTATGGGACTCCATTTAACATGTCTGAAAGCTAAACTACAGCAGAACCAGGGCTGACATCATAAACCCAGTAAGACACACACACACACACACACACACACACACACACACGTTAAATAGACCCAGGCAGGTAGGCAGGTGTGTCTCTCTCAGAGTGAGAGAGAGTAGACCTCCATAGCAAAACACTGGGAATCGCCGAGCAAACTGCTCTTAATCTTTTCTCTCCCAAGGGCGTTTTTTTGGGAAGCCTTTCTCTCTCTCTCTCTCTCTCTCTCTCTCATCAGCCTATTTCTCCCTCCCTCTTTTCCCCTCTGCTGTAGTGTAACTAGACCCACGGATGACTACAGCATGAGAAGGGACTGAAAGAAAGGAAGAGAGAGAGCGAGAGAGAGTGAGAGAGGGTTACCGCAGAGATCTACCCACACACACGCATCGGCGTTTGGAGTCTGTGCAGCTTGCAAGGTGAGAGGAGGAAATGTTACCAGCTCATGAGATATCACTGTGTGTGTGTTTATGTGTGTGTGTGTGCCTAATCGCTGGTGCCATTGATCCTGGGTCTGAAACAGACTGTTTACTTAGAGGGGTACACACACTGAGATGTGTTGGAGTAGAGCAGAGAATGAATGCTGCTACTGTATTCCACTTTTCGTTGGCCACACACGTGCTACAAGTTTACCTTCCTGGAATCACAGTCTGTTTTCTGTGTGTATGGAAAAGTGGTATAAAGTCTAAAGCCTGTATTTGCGTTAGTGTGTGCTTTTTGTCTTTTGGAGAAGTCTATAGCAAAGGGTGTGTATATAGCTCAGTAATGGACACATGTTATAAGGATGGAGATACTATAAACAGTCAGTCTCTCATCTGGTCACAATATGGGCTGCTTGCAGTTTGTCGTCATGCTTTCAAACTGGCAGGATTCCTTATGTATAAGATAACAGATGTGTGAGACAGCAGGAGGATACATTGCAGAATGCTGCAAATCAGCGGACACATCAGAGAGCCTCCTTTAAGACAATACAGTAGGATTTGACATTTCTAAGAAGCAGCAGCAGCCATGGTACCATCCTGCCCAAACCTGTATAATTGTTTACATTCTGCTTCTATATTCACTTGGGGCATGCCATACACTGTAGCTGGCAGGTAGTATCTGTCTCTGTTCTCTATCATTAAACAGCATGCCTTCTTCAATATACGCTTTAACTCTAATAAAGTGTAATCATTACCTGTAAGCATCTCTCAGCTTGCAATATCTCACCAAATAGAGTTGCCAAAGTAACACCATATAGAATCGGACAGCAGTTGTAGCTTTTCCCGATATGCTAACAGCAAAACGAAACAATGAAATCGTTTAGCCTACTGCTCACTCACTTTGCCATCGCTATACCTTCTACCCTCCTGTCGCCATTCTGTTTAAAACACTCTCTTGTATTGCCAGAAGATGGCGCCATCTGATTGTGTCGTTCTCTTTAGTGTCAATTCTGTGTGTATTTATTTATTTAGTTTTTTTTATGTATAAAAAAATATATATATGCCTTTTAACCCCGCTGTTGTCCTCAGGTTTCAAACACGCTACCTTTTTGTGCTAGCAGTGCACATCATATGTCTGTGTAAGCTGTAGAATTAGGATTGGCATCTTCTATATGCCACAGAAGAGGTAGTGGTTTGGGTCAGTTTGACCCGGAGGACAACAGGAGGGTGAAAGGTGCTTACACATGATAAGAGGAAAAACATAAATGCACAAGTATATGGTACCGCAACCCTTTGCATAGCTTGAAATGGCGACCCCTATATTAATATTATTTAAACTTTGACCTCAGTTGCTGCTGACGTTTCAAAGCGCAACCAATGAGATAACAGCTGTAAGTGACTGACAGAAGCGGCACTGAAGTTACGAATTCTACCCTGCCTCTGTTAACACAGTCCTCACTGTATATCTGATTCAGATTCAGTAAAACAAATTACACTTTTGTCTGACTTTTAAATTTCTGACGTTCCTTGAACATGACTTCCCTGTGTAAATATAAGCTTATAATTGTGTTTAAAAATAAAATCTAAATCACTATATTATACATGTATAAATAAATACAATTGTAAAAAAAACAACCACCAGATCCTTAAATATACACGTAAATCTTTTTACTTTGCTTTTAGCCGAATCTGCCATCAATCACGTGACAAAAAGATAGCTGAGGGTTAAGCACAGCAGGGACAGATTGTAAACATAGTCATATTTCCATATGTATAGTATATTTAGTCCGTATTTTTAACAATATTGGGAACACTGTTTTTTTTTTTACCTGTGATTTCTGTATTTGTATGTCTTGACTAGTTTCAACTCGGCCCAAAAGTACAAATTCAAATAGATTTATATGTGTGTGTGGGTTCACAGGGTAATTTTACTGGCATGTTCTTTTTATAATATTAGACCACATTCAGGTCCTTTTAGGTCCCTGTATCTGTTGCAGTGATGGGGCCATAAATAAATGACACAAACACATTTATGTGTGCACGTGCTGGTGTGTGTTTTTGAGACCGCAGCAGACGCGACCACACGATTTCTTGTGTCTGTGTTTTCCAACGGAAGTCCAAGCCACACTCAAGACAAGCATCTGTATAAAAAGGCAACCATGAAATGCGGCAATTACAATATCAAGAACCACAACCAAAAATCAGGCGACACAGCACTTCTGTTCGGACTCAACTTGCCCTCGATGGCAAACAATGTAGTTATCATCATCAACGTCAAAATTATTATGGATAACCAGATTTGGTAGACAACCCTATATTAAGAATGTTAATAGGGTAAAAACGTTACAGAATGTTTGATTGATATATTAGATTGGAGGCATGCACCAGGTTTGAATTGTAGGTGTGGAACGAGAGTTGAGCATTGCCAAGAGGAGATTCCGAGGGGAGCAGTGGCATGGATTAGGAACATCAGTTAGTAGTCTCCACCGATCCGGTTGAAAAAGAAAGTAAAGAAGAGAAGAGAGTCTGAGGAATGAAGGGTCTGTCAGCATGTTGTAGCAGTAAGCCCACACTGAGAGTAGAACGGACTAGAAAACACCTCCAGCTGTGTGATAGCAGGCTTGGCTGGGACAAGGCTCTGCGATAGCCTAGCAATATGCATTCAGCTGGGGAGTCGTCCCTGACCAATGTTTTTACAAGGTACTGTATGCATACAATCCCAGTGAGTGCAAGTGCAGAGAAGTGTCTTTGAAATGACAGAGTCTGCTATATACACAGAGCATGGGGAAGATACACAATGCATCTGCAACAAGCCAACAGAGACAGGCTCTCACTTGCTGTTTAGCATTTATCAGTGCATACGTACATGATACTCCATCTAAATATGCCTTCGGGGATTCAATATGTCATTAATAAAATGTATACATTTACACACAAAAATGTTGTCATGGATCCAAAGCAGCTTAAAGATACAGTATTTTTGCACCTAAAGCAAATAACCTGCAAGAAGGCACTGGTCTATTACCACTATGTAATTGCCATGTTTTACTGCTAATGGGTAGTCCATTAGACATTACACCCTACGTGCAAAACTGTTGGCCCGCAGTAAGCATGTGTGGTGTAACAGGGCTTTTAGCAGAGTAAACAGCTGTGGGCTATTTAGTTTTGTGTGTAAATGACATGGGGCAGCAAATGGGCATACATTCCCTGTAGCGTCTCTTGGAGATGTTCGACTGTGATAAAGTTCTTGCGTGGGAAGACGTGAAGCCCTTAGATGTTAGTTGTTTTGCTTGCTGATGGACATCAGCGACTGAGCTCTGCTGGACCGAATAAAGTGCCAATCTAGTAAATTGCAGGAAATAAGAAACACATGGCGCTGGAGCCCACAAACCAAACTGGGGTGCTGCCGAACTATCACAAAACATCATGAAGCCTCGCAGAGAACCAAGATCAGCACTTCCACATAATTAAGCCTTTCCTCTCCCAGTTGCTACAGTACATACAACACTGTACATCTATCCAGTTGTGTCAATCTATGAGCAGATTCAGGCAGTCTAAGCTCCTACAGGAAGCAACTGATCCAAAATAGTTGTTTTTAGCAGTTGCTACTGCCAAGCTCAATTTTACATTAAACTATATACACTAGTAAATACAATGCATCACAGATGGGTTGTCTATTTACAAAGAACGGTTGATTGTTGATAGGACTTACACAAGCTCTCAGCTTGTCATTGCAATATTTCTTTGTATGTAATGTATGAACATTGAGTATTTAGAAAAGACAGCAGGCACCACTACACTCAATGTACGCTCTGACCTATGCACTCATGCATGAGGTGTTGATTCATTACACATGAAACAATGGTGCACTATATTTCACAGTACATGGTGGGGATGAGACCATTGACATTTATAAATAATGAGACCTAGCATCGTGATAGAATAGAATATATATTATATACCCCCTTACTTTCCCATAGGCTCTTTGATTCTTAATTTCCTCCACTTTGATACCTGTGTGGTTGATAGAAAATGATGAAGGGAGTGTGTGGAGAAGTATGTGTGCAGAGTTTGATCAGTTTGAATATAATTTTCAATATGCACTTTGCTATTTATTGTGCCTTTTTTGTTACAACTAGTTATTTTAATGAGGGTTCTTGGTAATGCTGAGTAACATGATGTTCAATTTCCCATTTTACTGTCTGACAGATTTAAAACTCCAAAGAGACATGTCAACGCAGGGAAATGCCCTTCCAGTACAAGATCTAACCTCCATCTATCTTCAGATGTGTTATTCTAATTTAATGTGTGCATAACTGCTGTGTCAGTTATTTTTTTACTGTTTAGAAGGTTTTAATAACAGTAGATTTAGATTTAGAGTCGATTTAATTAGCAATATGCAGGTACCTGGAATCTTTTGCCTGAAGCACACAAGCAGTGTATCATTGTGAGATCTGACCCAGCTAGCACTTTCCACTTGGCCTTAGTTGGAGCCATATAGATAACTGTTTTGTTCAAGCGCACACAAAAACCTATGCAGCTAAATTCCTCCCTGAAGCAATAACCAAGCCACCTCCTATATCAGTTTATTTATTTTTTTAATTCTTTTTCGTGTGTGCGTATGTGTGTGTGGTTGAGGGCGGGGCTGCTCAGTGTGCGGTACAGACATTGGCCTGCAGGGAGAGTGCACCTCATGGGCAAAACTGCACACACAGACACACACACACACAACATAAAACAGACCAACACTCCTCTCACTTGAGCTCTTGCACTCATCAAGGTCAGTTCGTAGACATGGTCTTTCCATCATAATGCCAAATGGCTGCTTACGAGGAACAGACTCAGAGCGAGGGATGGGAAAAGGAACAGCTTCACCAGGGTCAGACCCCTCTCCAGGGGCTTAGCCTAACCCCCACCTTCCCACCTTCTGGCCAGTGTCCTAGTCTTTCTTATCATGCTAGGAGTGCTGAGTGACAAATATGGAGCTGGAGAGCAACTAGCCCTTTGTTTGTTCTGACTAACAGAGGAACTCATGCAGAGATAGAACATGTATACTAACAATATGCATATTGTATATCATTATAATACAGTACATTATGCAAAACAGTAATGTAACACTTTGATCCAGTCCAATATTCTTTATACTGTAGTATGTAATACTACATTATACATTTAGGTGCAGTTACTGTAGGTCACTGATAGTGTTTGTCCACCGACAAGCATGAACTTGAAAAAATGTATGTACACAAACTTGCATATTCTAATTTGTTCCAATATTACTTTGAATATAACATTATTTGGATTGACAGCATGAAGCTAATTTCTATATGGAATTTGCAAATTTGCCAGTTTATTAAAACTGCCTACAGCAATTAGGTGTTTCTTATATTTGCGTTTACAAACCTTAAATCTGGCTTTGATGCTATTGGTCATAAAAAATTCCTTCCTGTGTATGTATCAAATAAAAAATAAAAATGAAATGAAATATAGCCCAGCTGTAGTTTACTGTAGCTGTGATCCCTGTACAGTGACTGTAGGCTGTAAAGGGCAGGTGAGCATGTATTCATGGAAGGAAGGAGCAAGGGGATTCCAAGTGTTGAGTAGCCTCAAAAAGCGTGCTGCATGTCCAGCATGTATGTAGCCTAGTATACAGCTCCACAAGTTTCTGTCCATATCATGCATTGTGTCACCATCTGCGCTTTCACACACTTTGCACAGACGCAGTGGGGAATAGGCCCAGGGCTCTGCTTGTGCCTGGCCAGTCAGAAATGAGTCCAATCGTACAGTCAAGAGCCTTTAATCGCTCCTCACTTCCCCCAGTACACTGCACGGCAAACAACAGCCCACAAGCCGCTTTTCGGCCCGACTCTGAATGCCTGGTGCAGCTCAGAGGTCAGGCCAGAAACAGGCATGAAAGTGTTGTCCTGGCTTTACTGTAACTCACAGAGGTACTAACTTCATCCTCATACATCAGCAGTGTGTGTTGCTATGTGACTCACAGTACCTCCAGTGTGGAGGAACCATGTGTATTTATGTCTGTTATATGTGAGTGTGTGGCTGTGTACAATACATGTAGGTGCATGACCCTAGTCACAGCACAGACCTGCGGTCTCTAGACCCACAAGAGCTCTCGTGCGCTCGCGCACAAACACACACACACACACACGCAAACACGCACAAGCACACAGCACCTTGAGGTGACTCCTAATGGCAAGATGCCCAGTGTGTCACAAAACCACACAGATGTACATTCCCAGACTCTTAGTGGGGTTAGATTAACAGAGAGCAAGGCTTGCATCTGTAAGTAATGTGGATTTGTGTCTGCACGTGAAAGTGGTAGATGATAAATATGTCTTTAACACAACAGGCGTGATTTTAGAGATTACTGTCTCTAATAAACTTTCATATGTCCACATTTTATAGTTGTATAAATGATGTCACTGTTGTAAGATATTAAATAATTAGATGGCCTCTGCTTAAACTGCGGATTTGATTGTCAGTGTGGGTGTTTGTTGCAGTGCACCCCTAGTGGCCACATTGTAAAGGTTTGAAGTGACTACTCTGAATGTATTTGTTTTTAAAGTGTTAATGTATCTGTGATCATTGCAAGCATGTGTTGGTGTCATTCCATGTGTGCTGTAGCCATGATAAACACATTGCCATTCAGTATGTACATTAATGCCCTCACCCACCTTGTCTGATCTGAGTAAATGTAGTAGATACATAACCAGTATATACTAGTAGCCAATCTGAGTACAGTATATCCAGGCAGCATAAGAGTCAATACGAGTGTATTACAATGTGTTTACTGCCAAAGTGAGGTCATGTTTCACTGCTTGGGAATACCTTATTCCATTAAATGCATGTCATACATAGCCATTGTAACATAGTGACAGCATGCAACGTTTGGTTTGTCTTTATGAGCACTGTTGTCATGGCATGCTTGCATGCAGCACTGGCACACAGGCCTCTGTTGGACCAAAGCATTATAGCTGCTGAAGGGCATACTGTATGGTGTCATGCTTGTAGGCGATACTGCATACTGTTGAATGTCTTTTTAAAAGCTTCTGAATAGATCGTTTGTCAAGTGCTGAAAGAGGTTGTGCTGATGATGATGCTGGTGTTGAGTGCTCAGTGAAGTATAGCTGGTCTAGGGCTGTTGGTAACTGATGAAGGCAGGCCTGGCGTCCACACCGCTGGATAGGGCGCAGGAGGGAACAGGCTGGATGCACACTGATGTGCCAGCGGAGGGGATGCCACCATCTGCTCACCACATGCACGCCCACACCAGCCACATAAATCTCAGCCGTGCTTAGCAACTCAAAGCTGCATTCCGCTAGGCTACACGCTGGCTAGCCGGCTCCAGTGAGATGGGTCATACGGAGTACGTACACTACAGCTCCAGTGATATCTGGGCTATCAGTTGGAGTAGAATATGAATGGAGGGCAGTAAATAACTGTCTCTTGGTCATCACTCTGAGCAATAGACATTTTTACATTGTGTTACTTTAACAACGTAAACGAGTAAATGCTTGATTTGAAATATGTTTATTAAGGCAATGACGTTTCATCTGGGGTGGTCCTTTGGCTCACCATTGCACCGGACGGAAACATGTGGATGTACACACATATGGACAAACACAGGTCACCAGGGTTAAAGTCAAGTCCAAACGGGAATGTGTGGATGAGTTAGCTTTTCCTGTGGTGTACAGATGGACCGGAACCTGGTGGTGTCATATCTGTGGCCATCTCCCCACCAGCTCAGTGTTTGGACTGCATTATATTCTAACACTTTTGTGTGTCTTCTCTGGCAACATGTGATGACTTCTCTCATGATACTGTCTGATCTCACACCCTTACCTTATGCTGTTTGTGTATTGAGCTACAGTAAGGATGCTAAACACTTTAATCAATCAATCAATCTTTATTTATATAGCACTTTTCATACAAATACATGTAACACAAAGTTCTACGCACTATAAAACCATTAAAAACAATACTTTGGTGTAATACAAAACAATGTATTAATACCACAACCACAAACAAGCACCTGGGAAAGCAGAAAAGCAAGCCCAAACACCCTTTAAGGCCCACGGAGATGTGGAACGTCTGTTTGTCTGCTGATTAAGTTAACTACAGGTTGATATTCATGGTTGCAGGTTGGGATATGGTTGATAGACTTTTGGGGACATAAAATGTTTAGTTTGACAGAAGATCTAAAGCTCTCGACTCACAGGATTCCATATTCTAAGAAAGAAAATATCTTGCTGATCTGCAAACTGAATACAATTTTATTGTAATAGCATCTCTTTCCCTCATTATTTTGTGCTTTGTCAAGGGTTCTGTGAAACTTCAGTGTTTCCATGTAATGCCTTTAGGTTTTGACGTGACCACAAATGACAAGTTACAAGGTTGTGGAAATGATGTCTTTGATAGACAGAAGTTTATCTCAATTTTAATGTCATGCAAAGAGGCATTTAATTCCATGACACATGATTCATTATTTCCCCTTTAACCTTTTGTACACACTTGGAGTGGTCTAAAATGAATACGATTTGTGGTAGTCTGAGATGAGAGAAAGATATGTGGTGGGTAGGAAAACATCTTTCTGGTCTAGAGCCGCAGAATTTTGGGGTTTGGTCTTATTTCATGGAACTTTAGATCGATTGAAATCATCGTGGGTGAAGAAATTATATAATAACATGGTGGCCGAGATGAGTCACCTATAATTTTACGTTCTCTTTCAAACTTTACCGGCCAATTGGGGCTTGTGAAATGTTCGAGCAGGAACAGGGCCCAGCCAATTGGAGAGCCCATGAGTGACATCATAGGCCTGAAGTGTAGCAGGCGGATGGCGACGAAGGTTCCAGAAAATCCATCAGAAACAAAGCAGTGAATAGAGGCTAACATTTTATTTAATTATTCATCAAAGATTAGCACAAGTTGGGGTGTGGTGAGACTGACTGGATAAGAGTAGTTATGTTTGTGCAGTTACTTCAGGAACAGAAAAACCATAGTCCTATTATATGGATAATGTTATTAATTATATTATATTCACTATATGTATATCCATCATCAGAGCATCATACTAAAACTGCATGCATTTACATAGCCCTCCCAACACCAGATCCACATTGAATAGAAGTGGAAATACAGAGGAACTAAGGATCTTCAGGATTGTTTAATTAACCATTATAATCCATTAGTCACCCATTTTCCCTGCACACCATGAACCAAATAGGCAACTGACGAAAAGCATGGCATGCAAGTTTACCAGTGCAGATGGCTTTAATCCAAATACAGAACTAGCCAAAAGCCCAGTTAATGTATGTCTTAACTGATTGTATAGAGCCTGACATCCATTTACCAGATACTAGAACAGGCCAGGTCAGGAACACTTAGCAAAGTGATGATGCTCTTTGAAAGAGATTTATAGCATAATGTGTCATTAGGATAAGATGACTGTAGCAAGGCCCATCCTCGTGGAGCAGCTGCAGGACAGGACGAGGACAGCTGTGACTTCCTGAATCCAAACTACTGACACTGTTGCCAAGCTAGACTCATCGCAGCTGTAGGACGCTCATTCCTATATTGGAGCCTGCACAGACGTTCCTCCAGAAATGTTTAAGCATGTTTTTCTTTTACTTTGAGACTTTTTAAGGTTAAAACATTTGTTTGTATAGGACATAATAAATTGTAAAGTGCAAGCGTATTCATTGCCAAATGCACTGTGTTTAAGGTTCCATGTACTTTACCTTTAACATGTAGCACCAGCTCATTACTTAAAGGATAACTTATATGATTAATACTGATATTATGTCTTTAGAACTAAGCATACTTGAAATACAATGAGGGCAACAATAATTAAACAAGAAATGCCCAAAAATATTTTGATGCTATTTATGATGCTGATGGAGGCAACACTATAATGCCAAAATATGATCTATTTGTACATCTGAAAAGGTGTGGAAACTTATTAGGTGTGGAAACTTATGATTATATGTGTAGTTGTAATGCAAATTCACTTCTAAAATGAGATAGATTAAGATTTTACATATTGCATATATTTCAAAGATTAAGATTATTATATGATAGAAAGCCGAGGATAGGAATTTTAAGAGCTGTCCATCTTTAATCTTTTTCTTTCTTTTCTTATATCTTTCTACTATCTATCCCTTTTATCGTCCGCCAGCATATTTGATACACATACTGTGTGATGATGTTTAAAAGCAGTGCAGGACAGAGAGGCAGAAAAAGGACAGTTCTACAGGAATATGGCTTGTATTAATCAGAAAATATTGCTTTACCTCATCTGAACTAAATTACGGTTCTGAACCCACTGTCCTCTATAACCAGGCAGAGTGCCACCGGCAGTCCAGATGGGTAAGGAGTGCTCCACAGATCTGTCACCGTGACCACGGCATACGCATAAACCCCTGGTCAGGCCAGCTCTATGGCTGCCCTTTATACAGCGGATCAAAAGTGTCTCTTTGTTATTGTTGGGCTTGGCTTTATACTCTGGGGAAGCAATACTGGGAACCCATCCAGAAGGTTCCTGACTTGCTTGGTCAGTCTCTCTCTCTCTCTCTTTCCCTCTCTCTCTCCCTATCTCACTCACGCGCACCCACACAAGAACTTTTTCCTGCTTCCTGCTATCTCTCTGGCTCCAATATGTGGTTGTGTGTCCATTGTATGTATAAGAAACAGACAGTTTCAGTTCAGAACCGACGTGAAGATAATATGAGCTGATTTGTTATTTCACAATGTTAAGAATATGATGTTGTTTATGGCAGTAGTAGAACTTCACAAGCCCTCTGGTTGATTTAAGTCAGGCTATGGTTGTGTGTGTGTGCTTGTGAGTGTGCATGCGTGTGCATGATCCAAGCTTGCTTTGCTGGGGGCCATGGAATCTATAGTTAGAAGTGGAGCTGGCTTAAGGAGACTAAGACATGCCAAGGCATGTGTTTTCCAATGGCAGGCACAAGTGACTGCAATTTCTCCCAGAGCTACTCTGAGGAATTTAAAGGTGTGATAGCACACGTTCTCCTTCACCCGTAACTAAGTGGAACTGACAGGCATAACCTTCACTGTGCTGTGTAGTAAGATAGGCATGCCCCTCAGACAAGTAGATATATTACATATTATGTAATGTGTTGGCCAGTGGCCTGGTAGCTGTTGGGTCTGCATATGTCACCTGTCAGAAAGTGAGGGACCCTCAATTGCATTGAATATTAACAGAATGGAAAAAGCTTTAAAGGCTTGAGTCAAACTATGTTTAACTTAGCTGAAGTGATAGATTCAGCGTGACTGTCCTCTGTGATGGGTAGCAGGTCTTGCCTCCAGAGATGTCAATGTTGCACAGAGTGTTTTTCATTGTGCTGGGCACTTGCAGTGTAGGGGGGCATATGTTCTATCAACTCCAGCTTTCACCTTTAAAACGTTAACAAGATGGACAATGGCTTTGATATAATACAAAATATGTGAACATAACATAAATGAGCTGGCATGTGCCCCAGCAGGAATGTCATCTGGGCATGTACCCATCTCACACGTGAGCTGTGACCCTGCCACGGGAGGGTGGCGGGGTGGTTTTCTATACAGACTGGCATAATGTGCATCTCTCTGTCAAACGATAGGGCCACTAAATATACCCTGCTAGGCCTTCCCAGGCTCCTCTGGGAAGGCCGCCGCCGCTGCTTGGGCCTATGGCCAAAGCATCATGGCTGCCGACCTCCACGGAAAGTATTTTTAAGGTCAATTACAGGGTACAGTGCCTTTAGATGGCCCAGGGCTGCTTAGGAGGCCTCATATTAAAGGTTTATGTGGAGAGGGCCTAAACAGGCCTCGGCCATAGCCCAGCCAGACTCCCATTGTTACCGCACAGCCTTTGAGAAAGGGCATTCTTAGGGACCTAACGTAAGGCTTGTGCACGTGGGCCATTTATGGATGGAGAGATTTGAATATTTAAGCATCCATCAAAGAACAGTCATTCAATTGTGAAAATTAATTTAAGATTGTGGGGGAAAATAAAGAAGAACCACTGCACTACTATCACTTTCACTGATTGAAAATGAAAGTCAAGCTGAAACAAGTGAACATTTCAACAACTGTGTGGTAATGATGGCAGAGAGGTTACTACCCAACTTGGCTAAAGAGAGAGAGAGTGAAAGGCACTCCGAAATAGGTTGCTTAATCATATATAATATAGGAATTTGGTCAGCAGATGGGAAAATTGTGGAACCTAGAGATAAAGTTGTATGCAAGCTACTGTAAGATACAGAGAATGTACCATTCCACCACAGCAACCTGATGGCACATATAGAAAATAAGGTGATTGAATAACAAACCAATTATGAATCATTCATTTGATCTTGCTCTGAGTGACAGCGTGTTATCAGTTCTCACTCTAGCACCAACATTCATATTCTGGCTGCTAGCAGTCTTCTGTAATTAATAGTCTTTTAGTGATAAGGGGAGGTTCTTATGCTGGGAAACTAGTAATTCCTAGAAAAGATGCATTGACTGCCAGGAACAACAAAGACTGAGCATGATAGACGTGTATACAGCACATACTATCCTTTTAAAGACAGAAAGACAGTTGGCAGACAGAAGGATGGACACATTTTGTTGGGCCTCTCATTAAAGGGATCCACTCACCAGTTCCACACATTTTTCCAGCAGTGATAAACCAACAGTGCACATCACACGCACATGCCACACGCACATACACACACACACACACACACACACAGCTGACCGACATTCAATATAAGGGAACATCCAGCGAGATAATTCTGGTCCTTTTTATGATTCATTCCAATGAGACTTCTGGCCAGCCGTAAATACAGGCCTGTCAAAATGTGTTCTACCCCACAGAGAGGGGAGTGCCACTTGGTACAGTAGACACCATTCACCTCTCTGTGTGTTTGGACAGGGCAGAGGGAAGGCTGGAGTTGGTGGCTTTGGTATCCATGAGTGAACTATTGATGGGACAAAAGTGGGGGTGGGATTGAATGGCTTATTTGTGCAAGCGTCTCTGTTTGCTTTACTGTGGCCCACCGGCTCTAACACAGCTCAATGGGGGTTCTATCTGCTTGTATCTGTCTCACGCCAAACACTCTCGTCTAATTAGTCAGAAGGAAGACACCAGAAAATGTTAGGCACAGGCAAAACCCAGTCACTGTCAATCATAAAACTTTAGCATTTACACATCATTTTGAGTCAGGGAGTCAGTTACCCATCAATTAGCTGTACTTTACAGAACCACCGGCCTAGCTAGGGCTAGCATAGTGATTAACTTGTTTTCACTGTGCAACAAAATTTGCACGCGCTGAATGTGTCCTTTGCCTTGAGTTGCGGTACGAGATGTGTAAACAGGAAGCTTTGTTGGACTCCCCATATGTCTCTGTCGTTTTCCGTTGACAGGACAAAACTAGCAGTTAGCTGAGTGCAGGTTTGCTGCAGGTTTTCCCCATCGATTAGTTTAGTTTCTGGATAGCATAAGGTCAGCGGTAACACTATTGCAGACTAATGTGAAGTAGGGATGCCAGGAAAACATCTTGATCAATGATCATGCAAATTAATGATCAATAATAGATCATTGATATGTTTTATTGTGTGTATTACTCACTGTGGTTTTCATTTTATTTAAGCAAATTCATTAAAACACGTGATTGCAACAATTAACTGAAAATCGTATCAATAACATGTATATATATATATATATATATATATATATATATATATATATATGTGTTTTTTTTTTT
>JAODUG010047502.1:0-16096 GCA_027564795.1 Aphredoderus sayanus | reverse complement strand
ATATATATATATATATATATATATGACAGACCTTGACAATTTGGACAGAGCAAATAGAAGAGAGGACAGCCAAGTTGAGACGCCAGAACCTTTAGTAGTCTCTAACCTCAAAATCTGAAAGGTCCCAGAGGACATCTCCCTCCTGTGTTCAGAGACAAACCAGCGTTTGAGAGCAGCCTAGTTTGGTCAAGATTAGCCGTGGGTGCGGCAGACCTAAAAGGAGTGCCAATCATGTCTCAGTGGGGGGTCTGAACTAAGGCTGAGGTCGATTGACGCGATTATGTGTTTGTGTGTTTGTGTGCGCGCGTGCGCTCTCGTCTTACTGCAGCTCGATTCATTTGGCTGATGACTTAGTGCACCGCTACAAAGTGGTAAGACTATTGTCTACATTTTAGAGCACCATAGAATGCACTGGCCTGTGATGTGTAGCAGGACTAATGGGAACACTTTACTAGAAGTCTATATAGCCTACTCGCCAATTTAATCTGATACATTGACATAGTAAACATGTTGGCTTGTGAATCAAAATGTACTTAAATATAATTTGTCTAAAAATAGCATCAATCCATCATTCCTGTCGTTTTGATTGGTGTGCATTTACAGGAAAAGTACACGTTTGTATTGCCAACTTAACCCAAATAACCAGGAAGCCAAGAAAACTACATGTTTTTTTTTTTTAAAGTTATGGCATGCACATTTATAGTTGGTAACCTACTTTCTTAACAGTCAGCACACACCTGGACAACAGGAAGTACATTTATTTATCATGAATAATTCAAGGTTTCTGAAATGTCTTGTATTGGGCAACAGCATGGAAAACTTAGGCCTTGTGCAATGTATCACGACATTATGTATGTTATTAACCCAGTGACATTATAGCCTATAAGGACTTTGGTTAAACATGTTACCACGCAGAACACACTGACCAAATTAATAAATAAAAAATACATTTGATTTAAATAGCCCAGTTAATAAGGGATATGTTTTCAAAACTGATTCTAAAGACTATACTAGCTAGTATAGGTTGACATCTAGTGGCCAAACCCGGTCACTGGAGGTGTTTTCCACAATAGCTTGACTAATAAAGTTTTGAGATGTTTTCAAATGAATGAATAGCATTGTACACTTTTTTCTAAAACCTGGTCATGTGAAAATCTCAAGTCAGTGTGCATTCAGGCATACCATAGTGGAGGTTAGTGAACTTGGGAGTTACATCTTCACAAGACACTGTCATATGATTCAGCTACAATATTTCCATTGTTGTTTAAAATTGCATATTTTGAAATGAGGTGATTGCAGTAAATGACATTGCTTCCTTTTTAATAATCTAGAAATGTCTTTTAAATTAATTAGTTAGTTACAAAAGTTAATAAAAATGGGTAACATATTCAATGTACAGTAAGATATTTTCAAAATGTTGAGGAAAAAACCGCAGTAGGAAAACATCAATAACTACAAATGCATTTTTCCATAAACATTCCATTGTTTATTGTGTCAATCGTACAAATATAGTTCCACTATAGGTTAAAAGTGCATAACAAGAGGGAATGCAGCATTAATTGTCTAAAACTAAATGCCTTCAAATAAGACTGTGCTAGTGCAGTTTCAATTGTTGCCAGTTTCCAGTGTCCCCAGCCATGGGCTAACCTTAGTTCTAGACTAAAACAAACCCTTCATTAATCTATGCCATACAGATTTTACCTAGAGGGTATCTTGGCTACAATAGACAAAGAGAAAGTCAAACTGGGAAATGCACTCAATTTAGTCTAGTCTTATACATATAAAAACATATTAAAAATATGAATTTTTTCCACATAGGCCTAGTTACTGCTTCTTGAAAATCCTCTTGGCATCCACTCCCTCGTAGCTGTAACTCTGGAGAAGACAATATTTATTGTAAAAAAATGAATAATAATAGAACATTTCCAGCATGTCCAAAAGACCGATGGTGTTGACCTACTGACCTGCACAAGCTCTCCATCCACCAGGGACCTGGTGGTGGTTAGGACCTTGTTGTTGTCTTTTCTGATGAATTCACCTTTCAGAATCTCACCATCCATCTTCCATGTACCCTGGAGAAGGTACATAATGAAACATGCTCTTCAACACTGAGGGCAGCTGTCCCAAGCTGGACAAACCAGCTCAGGAGTGTTTAAAAAAGTATGTGCTCTAACCCATGCACTGCCACAGCTCTCTAGCAGGGAAAGGGAAGTTATTAGTGAAACCAATTGGTTTAAAATCAGTGGAGCAAACACATGCTACCACTGCCGACTGTTCCAGTTCAGTAACAGATCATTTAATACACATTTGCTTTTACTTTAGCAGACTTTATTAGCTATAAAATACATTGCATTTCTAGTCATTTTAAGCCCCAGTGAAAACAGGCTTGACAAGACCCCTGGGTTTGTCCATTATCTGTACTAACAGTACATTGGTGGGAAATACACAGTTAAGGCAATGGTAACAGACATTGCCTTCTGTCACTGACAAAGCCACACCTTAAGTGATTCTGCAGTTACAGCATCTAGTGTAAAAAATATCTGTAATTAATCGAAAGAATATGACAGCTTTAAAAAAAAATGTTTGCGCACTTGCTTCATGTGACCAGATGGCACCGCCAGTATGCCAACTTTTCCCATGTAGCTTTAAAAGGGTCTTGATTAATTTGCATTAGCCTACTTACTGAGACCTCTGTGCCATCAGCCAGGGCGTAGTCAAACTGAATGCCCAGGGTGAAGTCAATGTCTTTAGTGCGGAAAGTGCTGGACTCCTTTATGTGAAACGTGTCCCCATTCTGCTCAATGGTGATCTTTAGGTTGTCGTGCTCTGCTAGCTTCCTCTTCATGACGTTAATACCTTTAGTAAAAATACAGACATTCCAGGGAACTTGTTACAAAATGACTTGCAATAGACAATGTGTTCCCCTATTGACGCAGCTTAGAATTGATCAACATTTAAATATAAGGTAAATGTACATTTTATTATTAAATTCTTATAAATTGGCTTCAAATTAGCTTAATCATTTAGGTAACTCTGTAACCCACTTTTCCGTGGTGCTTTCCATTCGTACAGGAAGCTTTCCAAGAAGTAAACTACCCATTGGAAGGCTTTGTTTTGTTGACAAGTCTTAAATTAGCAACTGCTATTATTATACTTTGCACAATAAAGTGTAGTACCTTTATAAGCACTATGCTCTACTTCACTAAGTGAAGTAGAAGCTGCTAAGTGAAGCTGCTGCCTGGTATCTTTTTTTGTCTTTTCTTTAATTGCTTCCTAAGCTGTACCTGCACCTCACCTATTTAACTACCTTTAGCTTTAATTAGATTTTTCTTTTAGCTTTTAGCTAGATAGTTTTATCACTTTTCTCAAAGTATCCAAGGCTAGCACTGACATAATGTTAACATTAACCTCCCTCCCAGCCCCTCCCAGGCTCAGAGCTGGGGGTGAAGTTACTCTTTTAACAGATGTGACCTCTCCTCACCTACAAACGTACAGCACACACACACACACACACACACACACACACACTTACCCATCTGCTCCATGAACGTGTCATAGTTCTCACTGTGGTCGATAAATGCCATGGCTGTGAGAGTGTTGGTTTGTGGGTAGCTGGACTTGGTACTGAGGCAAGGCAGACCGTGGGAGAGTGAAACCCCTGTTGGCCTCTCCTTATATACACCCCTCCCTTCTCTCACCCTCACCCCCTTCTCCAGGTCCCCATCCCCCTAGGTTGGCATGGCGGATTCTCCCCCTTATCTCCATGATTTATCTGCATTTTAAGCCTATGGCAAATGAAGGACAATTGTCACATGCCCTCAAGGATAGGCTCATAATTGCCCAAGGACACACCCTTGGTGGTGCTCATGCTAAGATGGTTTAATACTAGTGTGTATGTAGGGAAAAAGTGTTCGGTTGGCATGGCAGCCACTCAACTGGGTCTTTGTTACTCTCCCAGCCAAGTGGGGGGTCCCCCCCAACTTGTGTGTGTGCCTGGAATGACAATGATTGCATGCATAGTACAGGAAGTTAATAGTTGGGGATAGTAACAAGTTTGGTCTCATGTGTATGTACAGCAGGCCAATTGTTGGGGCACACATTCTTGTCATTCAATTAACAGTCTCAGACAATAGGGTACTATAGCCAGATTCCTGAGTGGATAGTGGTGAAAGCGGTACTCATGGGGTTGGCATTGTTAGTGAGACCGCACACCACTGCCCAGGATACTGAATGCATTGTTCAAACTTTGAGACGTCCAATTACTGCAAAATGCCACCGCCGAAATCTATGCAATATCTATGCAATTTATGCAATGCAAATCTCTGCAAAACCAGACCAGATTATTAACAGGCCAAGTGGATGTCTGTTAATAGGCTGATGGTATGAGAAAGCTAACATTAGCAGAAGCCCACAGATAATGAAGGCATGGTTTAATAATTCCAATACAATAGCTGGCAGCCTACACATTAGATGAGACCTATATAATGCAGTGAAGTGCATGGTAATACTGCATGATGAATGACCAATGTTCTTGCTAACAGGAGATGGGCAGTTGCTTTGGGACTCTTTTTAAAACCATTCCGAACTGAATTTAACCATATATTTTGATAGGTTTAGAAATGAGTACAGTTAATTTAATCAGTTTAATACATTTTACTGCTGTCAATAAAATAGTTTTGTACTTTGAATCTTTTTGGCAGCAATATGAACAAAAATAGATACCATGTTAAAGGGTGACATTACACCAGACACTGGAATTTTCCATCCTCACCTGACCCCAACAATCTTTTCCCTCCAGTTTTCCTCCATGAAGTTGCAGCCTAAAAGAGTCCCTAGTGTGTCTAGGGGAATATAAACTACAGACTGCAACTTATAAATCAGGTTTTTATATTATACGGTACCACACCAGGTGCAAATTATAGTTTTTAAGTTAATGTATGGTGAAACTATAGATTCTAGAGAGGATAAGACAATACAAAGTTGTCATTTAAATGTGTACAGTATGTTCAGCATTAGTTGGTAGGTAACTGAATGTACTTTCACTGGAAGTTATTTTGGATTGGTCAAATTACAATTAGTAAGAGAACATATAGAAAGTTAGAAAGAAAGTCAGAATATGTACTGTAAGTAATTATGTGTTGGCTATGCATAGCATGTTGTATGTAGTGTGTAAATGCCACCCATTCTGCAATTTATCAAACAATTATTAAATTATGATTAGATACTAGGCCAAAGTTAAGCCTAGTCCTTGACTAAAATGCCCTTTTTATTATGAACTAGCTCATAGTGGTTTTCACAGACACATGACACAAGACACAAGATGTAATCTTGCATTGCTTAATCCTGGACTCTGTAGTTAACAGTAGGTGTACAGTAACTATAAGATAATTCTATGTATTGAGAAATGTACTACATGTAAATCGCTTTGGATAAAAGTCTGCCAAATGCCATAAATGTATGTCATGTTTGAAATCCATGTTCTCTCTATTCTAAATTAACCCTCACGATGTCCTCTGGGTCAAAATGACCCAAATTACTAGCTATTTGTCGCAGATAGAAGGCACTACACCTAATTCTACAGTTTACACAGACATGCACTGCTGGCACAACAAGGTGTGTGTTTGAAACCCAGGAAACAGGAGGATAAGGCACAAAAGAACAAACAAATACATAAAGAAATAATTAATAACACAGCAATGACAATTACAAAACATACACAATCAGATGGCGCCCCCTGGTGGCATAATTCGATCAAATTAAGGACATCACAAGGGTTAAGGACTGCTCCTAACTTAATTTGCGCCTGGTCTGTGAAACTGGCCTATGTTTTAAAATAAGTTATGTTTATTTTGGATTGTTTGTAATTAACTGCTAATACTTTATTTTTTATTTATTTTTTATTTAACCTTTTATTTAACCAGGTAAGAAGATTACTGGGGAGAAGTGTGTAGCTCTCATTATTTGAAATTCATATTATTTGAAATGGAGTTTATACATTCTCTGTCTAAACACTGACAGGTGTATGCTGCCATCTAGTGGACAAGCTATTGTTTTATATTGGTGTCCACCAATCCTCGGCGAAGACAGAAAACGAATAGTCAATGTACAGTATAGTCAACTGAAAAGGTAATAATGGAGATTTTACTGTCCCAAACAAAATTAAACAACCATAAAAAAAAATATTCATATATAATATGACAGACGTTTACACCTTTGGAGAGGCCAAATCAGAACAGCAATTAGTTTGTAATTTCGTCATCTCAGTTTTGTAGCATAGCCTGCTATTATGCAATAAACTGGTTGCTTTGACATATATTTCCACTGCCTAACAACCCACCAAACGTAATATACCCCACACCATCTGCACGCAGACCAAAGCAACAGCAGCTGCCTACATAAAGAAATCACAATCCTGCCCTAAATATATCTGCAGTACTTCAGGAGAGTAAGTGAAAGTCAATATTATTGAGGCTCGGCAATGAGGCAATATTTGAATTTCAAATGAGCCTCAGATAGCTCATAATGCTAGCATTCAGTCACTCTGACATGAGTACACTAATGGTGAAGAGCCTTATGGATGACAGAGCACTGACACATAAGCGGGTACATTACTCTGAATGAGAAACACTGTTTCACTGAGGGGAAATGGGATAATTGACCCAAATTAGGAAATGGTGACCTAAAACACCTGTGAGCGCCAGTGTGAGGCAGTATGTGAGCACCTTCTGAATGTCAAGTAGCAATTCACTAGTGTAACTGCATGCATACATGCAGTGATTTATGATGTGGGGTAAAGGTTTGTTAGGTCAATCTAGTAAAGACACTGTTGAAGCACTTCCAGAAGAGACAATGTGAGTCATAGTGGACAAAATAACTTAGTGGGGGTTCAAGAATACTCGCTCCTGCTCCTTAATACTTGTATTCCCTCTTCCAAAGTCACTTTGGATAAAAGCTTTTGTTAATATCCTTTTGATAGGATTTTCTGGTACAATAGGTTTACATTTTGAGTAGTGAACTTCTAAAATAGCACCCACAGAAACCCACATTACCGCCCCAATTGTCTACTTGCGTAACACAGATGTCCACGAGATTGTGGGTGGATGTAGGGGGAGGGGTAGAGACCTTTGAGCTTGGAAGGAGTAGAGAGGAGTGCCAGCCGCCTAGCGCTCATCAAAGCAAAACCATAATGATTTTGGTTTCTTCAGTATTACAAAAATGTCTTCCTATGATGTCTTCCTGATATCCAGTTTCAGTATAAAATATAAAAACCCTGCTATATACACATTGCAGTGTCTTTATCTTTTGCCTTTGGCTTGGTAATAGTTTATCCCCTATCGTTCCCGTCTCAGACTTCCAAGCTTCCATATTTATTTTTCGGTGTCGACGGTGCGTTCCAGCTGCAAGAGGGGGATTTCACGCCTGGCTTGGCCTGGCTCTCGTAGGTCTTCCTGGGCCAGCTGCTGCCACCCACTGCAGGCCCTACCTTCAGGGCTACCAGCATGGCCCAGGTGTGGGTTTGCAAATGATCCAGGACTAGGCGCCACACTGAACCACCCCTAAAGCAAATCCCTGATACACCCAACTTCTCCAGTAAGGGAACACACACACACACACACACACACACACACACACACACACACACACACACACATATAGTACACACACGCACACACACACACACACACACACACACCATTCTACTGAAAAACACACACACATCCACATACAGTACACACACACACACATACACACACTCCATTCTACTGAATAACACACACATGCCTCACACACTCCCTTTCATATAAAAATAAACATGCATTATGTTTTGTGCATGCTAGTTTAGCATCATATATACTCTTAAATATGACTACTGCATACACGATTTACTTGTTAAATATGTATGCCATACACTACAAATTGTTTATTCGTTGTTTTTGTGGGAAGAATGTTGTGGTAAATTATATAAATTAAATAAATCATTAACTGTATTAATTGTAAATCTGGGTTATAATTTGTATTCACTGAATGTTATTATGTAATTTATATATATATTTTTAATTGGCCGATATGTTTGTGGATACACAACATTCTGCTTAACACATGGTTAATATAACACCCCTAATCCCCCTTTGTAATGAACACGGCCATTAAATTGTTCATTATGGTCCAATTTTTCTTTTCACACCTAATGGAATAACTTAATCATTAGAGCAGCTTATAGATCCTCCACCTCAGCAGATGGCAATGTGTAAAGGATTCAGGCTGACATATGGGGAAAACAAAAAGGCCTATAGTCCAATTGTGTGACCGAACTGCAGCGCTCCAACCCTAGGACTTCAAAGTGCTTAATTGCCATTAATTGCAGCTAGTTATCAAATCATCCACAACAGCGCATACGCAGCAAGTATAAGGTGACTGTCTCCTGGCATCCTGTAAGTAATATTAAACGACAAATGTCTTCATTCACACAAGTGGCTCTAATACCCCTGCAGTACTTCCTAACTAATCTCGATGTTTCCTCTCATCTTGTCGCTTCTATTCGCCAGGGCTTTTTGTGCTGAGGTGACGATCTCTAAGCTTGTAATTGCAGGCGGTGTGTGTATGCTTTAACCAATCCCGGCTCCTTTTGTTCTCGGGACGTCGGGAGAGACAAAGGTTCCATTCTGCTCCCTGTCTTGACTCTCAGAGGTAGTTTGGGAAGGCAGAAAGGATTAAGTCAAGATTTCTCATGACCTCTGAGGTCCGCGATTGGAGGGAAGCCGGCGTAGTGCTCACAATGAGAAACCTTGCCGAGAGGTGTGTGCGTGTGGGCGTGCACGAGAGTGGGAGAATCAGTGAAGCCGTCTAGTTCTTTAGGACTTGTGTTGTTGCTGTGATTTCAGCATGATTGTATAGCATCTGTGCGGCCATCTGTAAATATGGTAACACTTATAGTACTATTATATCCTACATAAAACATAGTCAGTTCATAATGACCCTGTGTTTTATTCAGAATTTCAGAAATGTTGTATTTTTAAGTTTAATAATAAGCTGAAATGAAATGTGTGAACAAATAGAGTTACAAACACACATACAGTACACATTATTTACACTGTATGTATATTGACACTTATTCTGATTTAGGCAGTGCCAATTTCATTCTCTGTCTGCCTGTGTGGAGCAGCAGAGCCCTTATCTGCCTGCGGATAGAACAGAAGACGACAGCTGATGCCTTTGCATATCCACATTTTTTATTAGTGTGAAGAATTGAATGTCTGGCACAACAAAGTAAATGAACCCTGCCTGATGTGGTGCTAGATTGCTTCCCCATGCAATTTATCCCCTCCCTCTATGTTGCTCAGAATAGCAGCCAAGGTTCCCAGACCTGCATTATGGTGTTAGTTTGGTGCATTCAAACTGAAAATGGCCACTTAGGTTTCAGCCCCATGGTTGTGCATGTATGCACTGAATTTACATGCTAAAGAATAAGGTTGGTTGGTATGGAATTATTTTCTATAACATGCTACCACAAATGTTGCATGTATGCATGTTGTTTATGTTGCTGTATTCAACACACGCTCTAAAAGGAACGCCAATTTCCTGGTGGGGATCAATAAAATAAGTGGTTTAAAGTAAGCCAAGATGGATCACTTCAGAGTGATCATCTGATCACTCAGCTGGTACCTTCAACATTTAGAGTGTGCAGTCTGCCACTTTATCATTCATGATCTGCACTGACAACTCTTGGTGGTAGATCCTCCATTAAGCTAATTCATGATAATGTCAACAATAACTGTGGAATCAACAGTTGTGGAACAAATTGAATGACCTCATTCTCAAGGCCTTAGATTAACTTTGTTTATTTTAACTGTTGAAGTTATAATTGTAAAAGAATAAAAATAAAAAAAAAGATTAAAATACTCCATTCAGTGTTGTTTTGTGTAAAAACTAAAAGTATAGTAAGTACAGAAAATAAAGGAAGACTGCAACAGTTAAGAGCAAATTGTAATTCTGAATGGAGCCTGTTATAAAAATCTATCCCACTGGGAGTGGATGAATCATAAATCTCGGAAAAAGCTGCTACAGTTAACTGTTGTTGTTTCCCCTTACAGAAGATTCATTTGGGCTAATTAGTACTGACAGCAACTTTTGCCTGCGGTGTTGATTAGACCTAATTAATGACTGCAGGCAAGGTAACGTATTGATGCCCCGAAGGAGCCATTTCATAGCATCCCTGGGTGATTGAAGACTTTCTTTTTGCCACTTCCTGTTTTCAGTGCTGTGTTGCCAATGCTGTAGTCATGGGTGGTGGCTATGTAAAACAAGTCTTCTCCCTCTTAGTTATTTTATCGTAGTACAAAGGCATTGATAGCAATACTGCAGCACTGTATCTAGATTTGTCAGTTTTGTATACATGCATACAAAAGCCTTCCTGGATAAATAAATACAAAAATCAGAGGGAACAGTCACAAAATCTGTGAAAGCATGCAATTAAACTAACAAAATGTTCTATTTTGCATGCAAATATAACAATACTAACCCCCAACTAATAAAGAAACCAAGCAGATTTTGCCATTGTTTATTCACATGCTGTTGCCACTTGTTCAAACAGCATTTTTACTAATGCAATGCTACCTGTCAGGTCATATCTGTGACGTCATGCAGAGTCAAGAGGGATTATATCTGGTGTGGATTGTTCAGAGGAGAAGACCATACCAAACTATGCATGTTGCAGGGGAGCAGGTCGCCTGTAAGATCTGATTAACAGCGAAAACTTTATCAGTGATCACTAAAAACACTATGCCAGGAGAGAGGAGGAGATGGTACGATTAAAATGTGAATGATTGTCACGTAGCGTATGTGCCAAAGTCAAGGGCAAGACTAACACAGCATTTTAACATTGCCTGTCATGATCACTTATTAGTTACTGAAGGTGCTAAAAGTATTTTTACAATAGTTAAAAGAATGTTGTAAATGGTTTTCCACAGAAACTTAATTCCAGATATGTGAAAATGTAACCAACATTTTGATCGGCCAACCTACTGAACTTGAAATCAAATTGATACACATCTGTGTGCCAGTAAAGTACATATACTAATTTTAAAAGCAAACGCTTAATTTGTATGCACCCATTTCTACATTATTATTCCCATTAATGCTTTCTATAACATATCATGCCTATAATGCATCTCCCAAAGGATAAGACTGCTCCACGTTCTTCTTTGACCAACATCAATGGGGTGGTCTTCCTGTGAGAGACAGCACTTTATTCTTCTGCTGGCGTAAACCATAACCCAGAGCAGAGTATAGTATTTTCTCTTACCCTTTGGCTTGTGTGGCTGCATCCCATATCGTCTATATAACATGTTGTGTGGTGTTATGAATGTGGGACAGGTTGAGGTTGGGGGCATTGTGCAGATATATGGGGGCTCCCGGTGTGCATGGTAGGGCCTGGTACGTCTTGGAGTCCCTGATGTTTATCAGCAGATACTCAGGAGCATGATCATGGCTGCTCCTGCTTCCATCACCACCTGCTCCTAGAAATCGAAATAATTATCCGGGCACTAATGTGGGTGGTGGTCCTTATCTACAGTCAATGGCAATGAAGCATAAAGGAATCACAGCAAGTTCCATTGCTCATTTTATTTTACATTTAAATAGAGGAAGCTTATGAAAGTGGTTATATTTATGAAAAATATATTATGTTTTTTGAAAACCATGTTAACTCCAAACAAATGTAAAAAGAACATTGGAGCTAATAAAGGGTTTTTATAAAATAATCCTACACAGCCAACATGTTTAATGGTAAAACTCTACAAATTAAAATAATGCAATATTATTACTGTGATTAAACAAATAAACTCCATGTCACTGTACCACATGTCAAATGTTAAATGTGTGAGATATTGAGAGAAATCACTCTGATGTTATTAGTTGACAGAGGCAAAGTAGTGGTGGCTCATAAATAGGTATATCATTTAGGATTTCTTTAATGTGGCAACATCCGATTTCATGGATAATGTAAAAGCCTTATTCAGGGACAGTAGCAACCTTGTCTAACAACTGCATATGAATGACATCTATTATTTTCTATGTAACAACATGTAAAGGGACACTCCGCATGTTGTTCACAGAATTCAATGCAACTAGTGTTACTGAAATGCTGTTATTTTGCTTTGAAACATAGAACTCAAGCTCCTCCCACACCCAAGTGCCTGCCACTCCTCTCTATTCCTTTGTCACCAAGACCAGTCTTCATCCCATCACAGCTATGCTATGTGCACTTATTGCAGTTTACGTCACAGATACACAGTGAATTTGAGAGAGTCCTCTAAATAATTAAGTTATTTAAATAACCTTATAAAATAATATGTTTTTTCAAGTACATGTCATCAAGTCAATGATGAACAATATGTCCTAACTCTCTCAAAGGACAAAGATTAAATCACAAACATCAACTAATGATTTAGAACTCTTTTTTTGAACTAGTGTTTTTAAACCTTGATTACAGGACCGACACTTTTGGCATTTGCTGCGCATTCTTGCTTGACAGACTGACAGGAGGCTGACCAAGCTGGTGCACCTGTAGTGTGTCCTGCTCCCAAGGACCCAGGCTATCGCTGCGCCTGTTAAGACCTACCCCACCCTCGGCCTTTAATACCCAGCATGGAGGACATACAGCCAGTCGGGACTCCCTGGGTGTTAACTATTTCAAGCCTTCCTAAAACATAGGGGAAACATTTGGGGATTACGATGTTAGTTTTTCAGAGTCAATCACCTAGAAAATGGAGTCCACAATGGGTGCACAAACCAATATGTTCTCACCTAGGTATGGAGCGTTGACCAAAGAGCACACTCAAGTGGAAGGAATACAGGCCTGCTGTGAGTTGAGAGACTGAATTAAAACTACCACAATGAATACTCAAAGAAAGGGAACAACCTTTCTCACATGTTAACATCTGATTGGAATTGCTGTCATATTGGCATGAGTCACCTGTACGTGTCTATGTGAGTGAGACCAAATTTTATATTAATGTGAAAAGGTCTGCCTGTTATTTGGAAGCACAATTGTGTCGCAACGAAAACATGATGAGATATACTTCAATGGGAGTCTGTGTTGCTGTTGAGTGTTTGTAAGTGTAGTTGGGACGTTTCATGCATTTTGACAGTCTCTGTTTTATCAGCCACCATTATGCAAATATAAATTATTCATTGAGATTCTGTAATCCCCCGGTTGCATAGATACTCCCAAGTCATTACAAAGTGCATGTTAAGATGGATGGCAATTGCTTTTAATCAGTGCTAACTTGGAAGTTATTCAAAAGTTATTCACAAGATGATTGAGGGCAAGTTTCTTTTTTTGGAGTCCAATGATTCTAAATTCATTTAATTCATAAGAACATCTATTGTGTAGCCTGCTCTTTAGTTGGTGACTGCAATTTGAGCGCTTAAATAAAATAATATGATTATAGAAATATTCCAATACTCGGTGGCTTTAAGAAAAATCCAATTAACACTACTGTATTATTTTGTACCTTTACTGTCACCCATACATCACTTAAAATGGGGAATGTGATGCCCTCTGGTTCCTACACCTCACTGCATTCTATTCAATAAACATTAAAATGCATAAAATAGATAAAATCAGTTTGTCTTTAAAATTTGTTTGGTTGGTTTCCCATTTATCTTGTGTTCTCACAGAAGTTCAAACAAAACAAAACCCAAAAATGTTGGCAAACCATTATTGCTATCAAAGATTAAAAGACAATTTAATTTGTTAACTTTTTTTAGGTTGTAACTTTATATTACGACCTCAGATTGACCTAAGTGTGAATTTGTCTCATACTGTTTTGACTTTACAATTCCTTTACAGTTCATAGCTTATTTAGGAGAGCACAAAAGAGGATGTTGTTAAACATTTTCACACACTATTAGCTTAAGCTTAGTCCTTGTTATACTTGTGCAATAGCGCTATCATATTGCAGAAGGTCAGGTAAATCCACTTGCGGATTAAGATAAAAATCTGTTTAACCTGTGGTGTACAATTTATCTGTGAAAGAATTCGGTGTTCGACATCACTAAAACAGAAACGATCACAAATTGAATGTAATAAATTAAAATGCACACAGCATGACTATTTTAATGATAACACTGGCAAAATGTTATATATATATATATATAATGTGTATATAATACTGTATATAAAACATAAATAAAATGATCAACTGGGAATAGTTGTTTATATAGATTTTGTCATTATTTTAAACGGTGATTTTGCCTTTGCATTGACAGATGACAGGTATCATTGCATGTATCTAAAATTGTTACAAACAGTAGCACTCACCGACAACGTGCCATTACCTGGAAATTCACCTGCGCTTTTCTCAGCGGGCGCCGCCAGCCCAATAGGTGTTTCTGACAACAAAATGGAACTTTGATGTTTTTTCACTGTCGTTGCCTGCTTTTGTTACAGGTGAAAAGCCCGTCTTTTCTTTCTGTGCCGGCAGGGAAGCGGGGCTTCAGAAGCTTTTGTAACCAACATTTTTATGGCCGGAGCTTTCATCTCATTTACTGGTGGAGGAAGTTTCATGCTGCTCCTGAGTGGATGTGTGTTGTTTTGTTATAAGGGCCCATCCCCAGCTTGCTCACCTCATTGGGGGGTTAAAGCACCCCACTTGCTTCAGGAAACCGGGCTGTACTTAATGAGAAAGCCCGGGCATTGATTTGACAAAGCAGAATTCAGACGTACATGTTGGCAGCACGAGTAAAACACAGCTGGGATAAAAACAATTCTACCCTCGGAGGTACAGGCACACCCACTAGTGCCCCCCCCACTACTAGGAGGATCAAAGTGGTGTTCTGAAGGAAAGGGGGGACACTTTTGGCCAATTTAAGGATGAGCACTTGTTGAGAAAAGAAATGTGCAGGAGCTGTTGCGCCTCAATAGGCATGTTAAACTCTTCCATTTGTAGAAGAGTATTACAGCGATGATGTTAACCCTGCGCCCTTAATTTACTTGTGCTACTTACAGCTGCATGAACGGACGCTACATTTCAAAACAAGTCGTTATATTTAACCATACATGTTTACCATCCCTCTCCTCAGCGACGTGTTGTAAGCTGCTTGCTCCTTGATTAAAACAAACACGCACAGAAAGAAAATCAAGACGGGCCACTGTGAGGTTAATCACTTGTGAAAGGCGTCATTATTGCGGGAAAGGGAGGACCTATAGCGGCAGGCTCACAATGGAAACACAACAGAGGCTCTTTAGTTTCAAGGAGCCACTCCGCCGGTTCTGGGGGTGACATCAGAGGAGCGCTAAAGCTGTCCTTTGTGTCCCATCCTCCAAGGCTTCTGGGCCCTCCCCTCCCCCACAGCAGGTTCTCTCGTCCTCTCATTAAGACCTGATCCCTAAATTAGAACCCCCCCCACACCCACCACTGCCCCATCCGACCCGGGTGTGACCCCCCCGGTCAAGTCGAAGGAGAGGGTGCAGCCAGGTGACGGTTAGCCTGCGATGTCGTAATGATACCAGCGGGGAAAGTTGTTAGACTGCTCACAAGGCACATTGTGTCCAAATGTAAAAGGACCACATGTTGCTTGTACAGCCGGTTATGCTGTTGGTAAATCCGGGAAGCAGCATCCAAATATGAATGTTGAATTAATTCAGCCCATGGATGCTCCTGTACTGTGACAACCACAAGACAGCACCACATACAGTAAACACCTGTTACTTTTCATCAAGTACTATGCAATAGAGTACAGTGTTATCATTACATTTTTGACTCAGTTAAAACAATGCACTGACTGCCTTATTTTATTGTAATAACATGTTATTAATCTGAGAATTCATTATTTTACCTCAGTTTTTATGTTGAAATACCACCAATGGGCTTTTACGGTAATTTAAAAAGTATATTATAATGCATTACCTTTATCAACATGAGATCAACATGACCCTTAAGAAATAAGGGGACATTTTAATTCTTGCTAACTTAAAGGTTGATGGACTTGTATACAGTATAAACTGCTGGAACTTTAGATAAGTTAACCCTTGTAATGTACTCCGGGTCAGAATGACCCAAATCACTAGCTTTTGTGGCAGATAGAAGGCGCT
>JAODUG010047480.1:0-16098 GCA_027564795.1 Aphredoderus sayanus | reverse complement strand
CAGAAAACATTTGACCTCTGTCATTGCCAACAAAGGGTATGTAACAAAGTATTGAGATTAACTTTTGTTATTGACCAAATACTTGTTTTCTGAGGAATTTACCAATAAATTCATTAAAAATCCTACAATGTGATATTCTGGATTTTTTTTCTTTCTTTTGTCTCTCATACAGGCCTCTCATCTTAAGTGGGAGAACTTGCACAATTGACTGACTAAATCCTTTTGTGCCCCACTGTATTACATCTTTAAAGTTACTGAAGTTACACTTCAGTATGTTGGCAAACCCACCCATGTAAAATGGCAGAATGTTTCAGAATTCATATGTAAATGAATTGTTAGTGAGAAGTAGCCTATAGCCATGATTGCTAATACCATCATTTTGAAGTAGTGAGAAGACACTTACACACCAGTTCTTAATACTCTGTGAGTCAGTCAGTCACCTGCCACTGTCAAACCCCAATATTATGAAAATGTGATTTTTGGTGCAATTGCATTTATAGACATCCCCCCCTTCCCAGATTAGATTAGCTGTGTTTATGCTAAAGATGGCTACATTTCCTGGCAAGGGGACATGCACTACATAGAAAAAATAGCTCTGTCCTAGTCTACCTAAAAAAAGCATTTTGACAATTTTCCACGAATATACATGATATTACTATATATTTTCATGTAGCTCATCAAATCTGTTGTGGTCTAATGGTTAGGGTCCTTCAAGGTTTTCTTAAAATGGACAAATTATGCCCTTTTCGCACTATTTTTCTTGACTCAGTTCCGTGAAGAATGCAATTTATCTGACATGCTTATGTGAAAATACTACATAGATATAGCTAATTTCACAGTGGCTATATACTGGCTCTTCATCGTTTTTGTGACTTTTGCCTTCTAAAACTATCATGTTCATTCATTATTGAGGGGCGTGCTAATGTCACTATGACCATAGCCTAGCTGTAGGAGACTGTGTATGGCTTTGTGGATACAAAAAGCCTAGCTAGGCTAGGCTAGGCCATTGTCGTGTCGACAACGACGATGCTGAGGTAAATCAATATTGTAGTGTAGAAATTCTAATCAGTTTACTGTTACTGAACGATACATGTAATATTGTGGTGGTAGGTAGAGCCGCCCACTTTGGCGCATACCTCCGTGGTAAAAATTGCCTCCGTGGTACGCACAAAATTTGACAGCCAGAGCGGGCGTTGCTACCTGGTTGCTATGATGCAGCAGACGCACACACTAGATTTAGATTAGATTTTCCATGGTCTCTCAATACAGCTACAACACTGCTGCTGAATTAGATGCTAGCAAGAAAAACAATGGCTGACATTCGCAGTAGTTCTCAATCTGTTTGTGGAGATAATCAGACATAGGGGGCGGTATTATTTAAATGATGGGCTTTTGACATCAAATGCCTTGCAAAATCAAAACGGCTTGCTGAAAGACATATATACAGACATATTAAGCTGTTAACACAAAATTAAAAACTAAAGCATCTCAAATGTGATGACCAAGTTAAAATTATAAAAAGGCTGAGCATAGGCCATACAATCCTAGACTTGGATTTATAATGATATACATGTTGTACAGACATCTTGTGGCCCAGGTACAGAATAACAAAAACATCTCTGCCGAACGTGTGTTGTAACATGAGGCACGCTGGGCTGCTGGCTCTCCCCACACAGCTGCCTGGAAACTGATAAGACTGCTGTTCCATAGAGGGGTTGCTCTGCTAGTCTCTGCCCCTATTTGCTCACTCTATCTCTCGCTTGCTCTGGTGGGGTGGGGACTTACATAACTCAGGGTAGCGCATTGCATATTTTGACAGTTCTAGAGCATTAACAGCACCGATGTTGATGTGAATCCATAAATATGTGCAAGTAGCTGTTAGCATGCATGCATATTTTTCTCTTACTTTCTTTATCTTTAAAGTTTATGGCTTCAGCTTTGATTGTTCACAATGGCTGGCAAGTGAGTAGTGAAAACAAAGTAAATCTTGATTTGGCCATTTAAGGTGACAAATCTCTATAGCTTGCACCAATAAAGAGCACCACTGAAAGCAGAACTAGCACATTACAGTATGTTCCAGATATATAAATAGCATGAACATTTAACAATGAATTGATACTGTATTGTCCAGCATCATGACTCTTTTGGATGCCATGAGAAACCAAATAAAACTTGACAAAACACTTTGAGGATGATTATTGCAGCATGGGGTTAAAGTTGACAATACTGTATGGTACCATATGGTGTACTATAAACTATTATTAGTTTGCGTACAAAACCAACGTTTTGTCTGAAATTTAAATCTAGGGCCTCAGGGACTGCTCAGGGAGTGCTAAATAATTCCATGGCAACATGCCTGTTTCATGCCTTAATCTTTTTTGACATAACATTTTATTTGACACTCATGTCCATGCAAGGGGTAATGTGATAGGGGGTAATGCATGTTATAATGTGGAAAATCATTTCATGTGTCTAAATGTTTTTTGTTTGGTCAGGGAGAAGCAAATTCATATATCGTGCACATCTGCCTCATGGTGGTGCTTTAACAAGTACAATTTAAACCCTTTGAAAGGCCACACCCCTTGCCCTGTTTGAAAGAGGGTTGTTTTTTATTTCTTCCATAGTGCCCTGAATCTAGCTAAGCTTTTAGGTTTTTTTCATGTTAGCCACATAATCTGTAACATACATTTACTAGCACACAGGCATTGCATCTCTCAAGTGCCATTGTAGTCTTTAACAGTCGGTGTACTGTACATGTTCAGTGTAAACTGCTCATGCAGGGTTCATTTATACTATAGGGTTAGTATACTTTTTAGTTAGTATACTTTAAATGAGAATAGTTACAGTTTTACCTGCTTTTCATTTCCTTTTAGTTGATAAACCGTAGAAACATTTTAGAAATTGTAAAAGCATAATATATAGTATATGTACAGTATATACAACAGTATATAATGCTCCAATACTGTTATTTTTGTATTACAACTTACTGTATGATCTAAATATAGTTCATAGTGATAATTTAATGCAAAACTCCTGACTGGGCCAGAGTCGGCTTCAGACCAAACTCAGCAGGGAAGCATTCATGTTCAGTGGTTCTATACAGTACTGTATATGCTGCATATTTGATTTGGACTACACATTACACTTGTAGGCACGTGCTGTATTTGATTTCAATACAGCATATATTCAGCTCTGAATCATTATTAACAAATATGCACCATATACTAATTGCGTCTCACGTGAGAGAAGAAAACAATTTAGCGTTTTGCATAATAATCAGCATTCCTCTATCCAAACAAATCATGTCATTCAGTAATCCAAATAAACATGCCTGTAAAAGCGTTTAACAACCGAGACCACCAAGTAGCCAACTGTACCTTTTGTTGAAACAAACTCACTCACATAAGACAGAAGGCTATATAGACAGCATCGACTTTGTTGTTGTAGGATGTGTTAGAAGATGCAGCAGCAAATCCAGATTGTAAGATTGAGGTGGTTGTGGTGATCCCAATTGATCAGGTTGGAGCAGGTGGGGTTGTAAAACATGGTCTAATATCCAAATTGATGAAAGAGTTTTTGACAGTTCTTGCCGCATTTCTGGTTTGAGTATGTGATGCCTTAAACACGTTCTCGGCAGATCATAGCACGTGATTTTGATTTGATTGTATTTACTGTATTTTAGATTATATTTGATTTGAACTGAGGTGTTGTTGTTGCAAATGCTTTTGTTATGTTATTCTTCAAGGAAATGTAAATGATATAATTATCATTTTGGGTAATAGGTGGGACACAAAAGTCTGTGCTATGCCCCTCAATGCCCCCTATGCTGGCGGCTGTGGTCTGGGCTGGGATTTATTGTGTTTTACCACCCCAGCAGCTCCAACCTGAGAATTTGGGATCACCACAATCACCCTCAAACTTAAAGTGTGTGTGTGTGTGTGTGTGTGCATGTGCGTGCGTGCGTTAGGTGGGTGAGTTAAGATAGATTAAATGTAGCATTTTATTAGAGAAATTAGCAGGAAACAATATACTTAACTGTAGGATTCTTGGAAGAAACTATATTTGGATTCTGATTCAGGCCTACAGACAACAAATCCAGACATTACACTATCTTGCATGTAGGATGTGCTATAGGTGGGTCAACATGGTGCAAAAACATTAGAAAACCAGGTACAAATGTTCTGTCCTCCACAGATTGTACCTGGAGCTGCACTGCAGCCAGACGTTTGTAGAAGTAGACTTACAACCATAAGACTTTCTGCCGTCAGCAGCCAGTAGCTCTAGTTGCTCTTAAAGAAATCAGAGATTCCCCGACTGCTTCATTAGAGCTAACAGCAAGACGCTGGTTGTGCTGGGCGGTTCTCCCCTTCTTTCTCCAGTTCTCCTCAGTGAAGGTGGCCATGTGTGTTCGATTAGTGCTAGCCCCTAAGTATTTGTTTATGGAGTGCTCTCTTGCTTGCACTCCATCTCAGGAATTCACAGTTTTACAGAATGTCCTACTAAAAACATTCTTTAAAATGTTTCTCACAAACCAAATTTCCACAGTGTTATTCATATGTAGTAACACAATCTCTTATCTTAGATGCAGAATATGCAGGGGTCATCATCAAACTTAGACTTAACCTCCAAAAATGTTGAGAGAAAGAGGAAATAGGAAATAATTACGAGAACCTATTAAAAGTTTTACTTAAAACACATCCTGGAATTGCACTTTCCAATACAAGGTACAGTATGACGCTGAGATGAAGCAGGCCTCTGTGGGGCTCCAAACTCCACTGAACTGTAGCCACTCCTCTTTGCCTGCCTACAGCTGCTCCCCACAACCCAGTTATGAGTCACAGACTGGTTAGACAGGAACTCACAGTGAGAACAGCTCCAAACGCGCTCTCTCTCTCTCTCTCTCTCTCTCTCTCTCTCTCTCTCTCTCTCTCTCTCTCTCTATTTCTTTCTCTGTTTTTCTCTCTCTCAAACCCATTATGCCTATTTGAGTTTGTGTTGCAAGGGATCAATCGCACACAAAACATACATACAAAAAGAGACCTTGCGGCTGCAATGGTAATAGACCAATATTTTCTCTAAAAAGCAAAAACTGGAACCTATAGTCCTCCATTTAAAGCAGCAAAATATCTATCTCACTTTAAGGTTGAAAACATCCTGCGCTTAAACACCCTTCCAACAGTGTCCAAGTTTGATGCTTGTTTCTTCTGGGTTATGGTTACTGTAGAGTAAAGTGTACAGTACAATATTATATTACATGAATCATGTAAAGTGCTGTATGATGTCACTATATGATTGTTTAATATAATGCTACTGCATATATTTGAAATAATTAGCTCTTTATTAAACTCAATTACCTGTGATTTTAAAATAATTCCAGCACAGTTTTGCATAAACAGATATATCTTTCAAATGAAAACATGACATTAATCCCAGCCTTGCCACTATTAATAATAGTGGCAGCTAAAACAACCAACAATGGAAGAAAACAGTTACAGCTATGTACAAAAAAGAAATCTGCAAAGTCAAACAATGCAGCAGTCAAGGTCATCTGAAAGACAAGTAAATATCAACACTGGTTTGAGTGACAAGTGCTGTGCATGAACTTGTCGACCAGTGAGGGAGGGGGAACTAACCTTGCCCAGGCTAACAATTTGCATATCGCCCCTGTAGAATGTCTTAGTCACCTTAATCAAGTTTCACTTGAACACTCTCTCCAGAAACTTGTAAATGAACAGGTGCACTGACTAAACATGGGCACTAGGCTTCACACTTTCAGGTATATTGCTCGAAGGAACGCTTTTAAGATTAAAAGTGTAAAAGAGTAAAGGATCTATATATGATCTTTTCTGCCATTAGAGGTGCACTAAGAACGAACATCTCAGGCCAGAACAAATGCTTGACACACACACACACTAACATGCACATGCAGCCAGACCGGCTATGAAAACAAAGAACAGAGATCAGATTTAAACAGTGTCACTCTGCTCAGGACACATTTACTCCACGATATCTTGTACCACTATTTACAGTATATTCTAGTTACGATAAAAGACGATACAATATATTCTAGTTGTATTGTCTCTAATAGCATGCATACATTGATTCAGTAGTTACTACTTATTACAATGTTAATGGTAAGGAATTATCAACCATGTCAACTCAGTCCAAAAAGTTTAAAATACATTGAAATAGACTTCCTTGCCTTTCTTCTATTGATGTATTTGAATCATCATATGTGTCTAGACATGACATTCAAGGAGAAAGTATGTCAAGCAGGGCACATGTAAACTATATAATCAAACTGTTCTGCAAATGTTAATGGTGTTTATTGAAAAAGTGTTAACTTGCATAATGTACTATACAAACCAGCAGGGAGTTGAAAAAGCTACCAATCTACATTCCTTGCTCTGTCTCATCTTCCTTCACCCTCTGGCTGTCCTGTGTCTGTGCAGGTATGGGTGGCTCTCAGTAATCCCACCCACAGCGCCTGGCATGCAGATGAGTCTCAACAGGTCACAGGCTGTCCGCATTCCAACACCGCCGCCCAGGAGCACACACAGCAGGGCAGTAGAACACATTCCCTGGCCAACACTCCTATGCTGTCTGCATAGAAAGGCCTACAACATACAGTATGTAACAACAGGGAGCAATGCTAAATCATCTGTGTGTTAGTAAAAAGATGTGAGAAGGTAACACCTTTAAAGGTACGCTGCTCATGTTGTAGCTCCACCCCACAACCCACATCTTTGGCCCAAGCTCATTGTTTGTGGTTGAAACACAACTGTAAGTGAAGGATTATAGCTGTGAGCCTAGGAGCACTGAGGAGTAGAGAAGATGAGCCACTCAGCACATGGCCACTATACAGTACCTGCACCACTAGTCAGCGTGTAGCCAGAAGTGCAATAAGGCTGAATGCTATCACAATTAACCACAATCTAACCTAACAAAATACATTACTGAGGAGTAAGTCACAGAAATAGCATGAAGTCAGGAACACACACACACATATATATAGCGAATGCTGCTATTGATGGTTCATTTTCTGGCAGGGAGCATTAAGATAGAACTAGAGAATGATCATGTACTGTTACTCGTGTCTTATTGGTCAATAGCATTCAAGCACATTACTTTCAGTGCATTCAATTCAGGTTGTACACTTGTATGTATGGCCACTGTATTGTGTTTGCTGATCTTGTCACAAACAACATAACAGATGGCTAGAATATGAAACAAGACAATAAAGGACATCATTTGAATTCAAATGCACATTCTAACATGGCATTTCATTCCATGACTACATGAGAGAATGTTCCTGTGCAGTGTATACTACATACACAAAAATGCACATGAACTACTATATTAACTTCAGGCAGCATGTATTCCATAATGAAGTTATGTGGTCACAGATATGTAACAAACGAAGGCTTTTGTTTGATATTGTGCTTCCTCAGCTCCCTCCAGCATATTGTGATGTGGCCACTTCTGTCTCCATCTTAAGCATTCATCAGTTATCTCTTTTTTACAACAGCTTCAAAACAACTGTGGTTTTTCGACCGTTTCATCAACACACTTTACGGGAGAGGCAAGCCTATAGGAAACCCCGGTCATCTCCATGGTAACCAATCCGTTTCGCTGAGGAGGGTGCAGGGACGGGGAGTAGGTCAAGACATGCCGTTTCCTTGGAAACTGCACACACCAGCCTTGAGCCCGCCTTCCCCAGACAGGCCCTGCACGTGTAGGCCCAGTCCTTCTGTGATTGGCTTAAGCCTCAAGGCATGGCTTCTAACAGCAGCTAAGGTGAAAAAAAAAACACATTCAGCTGATGTAAGCTCTGTGGCACTGCACTGTGGCCAAAGTCATAACTTTGTGTATTATTTTAATACTATAATCACACAAAATATAGGGGAACCCTTTATTTAAGGACTGGCAATTGTATAATTCAAGTAAATTACAAAACACTGAATGATATTCCTACTACCAATTTCAGGTTTCAAAGGTTAATGCTATATCATTTTGCTTACTATAATGTACAATATATTATTGGGAGTTGTATTTTAGATGTTTTATATAATGTTGTATTAACTATGTTATATTATTGGGGTTCAGTGAATAACACATCACATGCATCTAACAGTATTTTAACATATTATTTAAAAGTCTTATTTGGATCTGAAGATAATAGTTACTAAAGACTAACATTTCTTTCAGAAAGAAATGCATGTAATATTTGAATGAATAAACATCAATAATTACTGATGAATTAACATCATCAGTAATTAATAATTAATAACGTCAGAGCAGCACAACATTTGTATAACACAATATAACAATCCTATAGGAAAAGCAGGGTTTGATCCACGGACAAAACTGCCTTTCAGTCATTTTGTGTACAGTAGCTCTTAAGCCTTTTGCACACTGTATGAGCTGAAGCAGAAGCGTTTTCTGATCTTTTTCTATGCTGTGCTTTCCCCGTGGATTACACTGCCCATGGATTACACTGCCCATGGATTACACTGCCCGTGGATTACAGTGCCCGTGGATTACACTGCCCGTGGATTACACTGCCCGTGGATTACAGTGCCCGTGGATTACACTGCCCGTGGATTACACTGCCCGTGGATTACACTGCCCATGGATTACACTGCCTGTGGATTGCCAATGGATTTGATCTGCCCCGCTTGCCACATTATCTATGTACTTTTCTCATACTGATTGTGCAGTATTATGCATGTTTTAGGACAGAATCACAACACTGACGAGTATCAGATAGTCAATAGTTACTGGTTAATACATACAGTATAACTCAGCTGGAGATCAAATGCGGGGAAATGAAAGCTCAGTCAATGCCTAGGAAGGGGATATTAAATCATTACTATAATACTATACATTATATCTTACATTTACGGCATTTTGGCAGATGCTTTTATCCAAAGCAACTTACATGTAGTACATTTGTCAGTAGTTGGACATTCACAAACCGATGGCGGTGCAAGCCATGCAAGGAGCACCTACCGACTGGGAGCAATTGGGTTAGACATCTTCTCCAAGGATGCTTGCAGGTGGTCCAGCTCCGGGGCTCGAACCCACAACCTTCAGGCTGGGAGTCAAAAGCCTAGACCAGTAGACAATCTTACAACCTATAGCTTGTATTAAATAGCATGATTTTCCTATCTATGGTGAGAGTGCAGAATATAAAGTGCAGGGACAAGAATAAAAACTGATGGGTGAGAAATAATGTGGCGATTAAAGCTTTTATTAGGAGAGTATACAAGTTTGATTAAGCATAGACATGAGGGTTGCATCCATGTCTGTCACTTCAGTTTTCAGCACTCACACAAACTCTTAAAAATTCTCCTCACTCATGCTCGTGCTGTAGGTAGGATTTTAGAGCCATACATTTAATGTCATTTGTTAGACATCTGTCATCTGCTATCAAAGAGTGAAATGCTCTGTGAGAATTTCTGCTTGATAGCCTCACTTCCACATATGTCGATTTAGATTTTTCCAGCTTCCAGAGGATTTCTGACCCTCTTTTTCCTGATTCGTCTGTCGAATCTAACTTGCCTCTATCAATCACATGACTACACCAAATTTGTCAACAGGATTCGCAACGGTAGACCAATGGTTCCAGGGGGAAGGAGCAGAGGATTTTGCCATTGTAACCATCACATTTGGACTACTGCACGCAATTTCCAGGGTGAAGGAAGGTGCCCTAATAATGGTAACATTAATATAAATAAATTGGAAATATAAATGAAACATTTCAAATTAGGAGACTACCAATGGGAGCTAAGGATACTGTTGTTTTCCAAAGCTTGGAATGTCGACTATGACCAATGTTTAGCTACAAAGCAATGGGAAACGAACAAATTGCATTATATATGTCTTGCACTTCAAGCAATTATCTGCCTCCCAAGAAGCATCCAGACCAGTGACTATCCACATTTCCAATCACTCTCAGCTCAGGCTCAAGAAAGACAGGCCCAAACTTTGCCTTCTCCTTTTAAGTCTTCCTGGACTCTCCTGGTTCCTATTACCCTCTATGTTACATGGCAGCATTTCAACATAAAACCTCCTTCCTACCTTGCTGGCTACATTATGATGACAATTCAGGTGAGCAACAAAATAATATGAATACAACATTTGACAAAAGTTGGCTCGATCAAATGGTGTGGCAATTATTTTTTATTATGTGTAGTATATATTTCCAATGCACTCTGTAAATAGTTACAAAAACTTAAGGTGAGGTGGAAAAGCCAGAAGACAACATAACTTGAGCAGAGACAGACATTTATTCACATGATCAAATCTACTTTGATTCAGCTCTTGTGTAGAAGGCTTTACCGAAGGTAGTGGCTTCAAAACGTATAATCATAAATTATTGTTTGTTGTAGGCCTACTGTACCCTGTATCTATAGTCTTCCGAAGGTTAGGCCTACATGCCTAAATACAGAATGTATCACTAAGCATTTTGCACCATTGATGATATAGCCTGGTGCAATTAGACTCAAAATTGACATCATGAATATGGCCTGGACAAGCTCCATTGGGGAGGTGTGTGCAGTCATTGCCTCCTACTAGACCTCTGGTTAATATAGAAACTATTGGACAGCCTTTAAACAATTGCTGTTGCTACAACTGTTTGTATTGCTTCATCTAGCTCTACCACAATTTCGAAACATACTTTTGACTTCAACATCATGGCACAGTTCAGGGGTTCCAGACAGAATATCAGCGCACACTAACATATTAGATAAACATTTGCATCTCTAAATTTTAGAAATCACAGGCCTCATTTTTAACTTATTTATCTTGTGTGTAATGTTTATGGTACTAGGGATTAGGGGTTTTGGTTATATGAAGTAAATCGAATTAAAATAGCAAGGATTATGGATGAACCATGTTGAGACTTCATCCAGATACCTTTCTCTATTCCACCCATTCTGTGTGTCTTGTGGATATGAGAAGAAACCAGTGTACACAAAAGGAATTCACACAGACACATATGACTTAATTTTTGACAGACATTTCTCACCTCGAGCTGTAGGATTTGTTTCCGTTTAACATGTATAATTTGATTGGCTATCTGATTGGGAGTAGGAGGATAGGTCAGAGATGATTGGTTACAATCCAGAAATGATGTCACACTTGGGGCCAAATCTGTTTTACACTATGATTGTTTTCAGAGAGAAATTTTGACTACAGGCATTTTAGACAGATTTCAAAATTAGCACAAAAATTTCACGTCTCTTCAGAAAACAGAAGCGACCACACAACTAGAAAAACTTGAATTTTACTATTATGGACCATTAGAACATTAACAGCACTTTAACAAGATCATTGACTGTTACCAGTCCAGTCAATTGAGTCAGTAAGACTCAAAAGTTATATTCATATCGATAGCTTGTCTCATCTGACATTCATTATGCAGTAAGCAGTAGCAAAGCAGAGAAAATGAGTCATTCGTTCTCCATGGTGATGTTGTGCTGTATTTCAGCTCAAATGTTGCTATAGAAATTACAGAGCCATATGGCTCAATGGAACCATTGACTGATGATATAAATGTTCCTGTTCATATATTTGTCATGGAAAACAAATTCTCACATATGAAGCCTACTCTGCTGGCTGATACTTGTCACAATACAAACCTGAACTTCAAGTCCCACAATGCCTTTATAGAACTGACCCCATTTATAGGTATAGTATGAGATTGTAACCTTTTGTCAAATTCACCAAATGCACCAGGCACAGAGAACGGTAAGCTAGCAGACTTCGAGGAGATAATATATTCTCGCAGTCTGCTAGCTTACCTTTCTCTGTGCATGCTGAAAATCGTATCCATTACTTCTACACAGACCTGATAAATATATAATAAATAAATAGGAACACAAACAAAGTAATGAGCACCGCTCACAACAACAATGCCCTAGGCTTTGCAATGCATTTCCAATGTGCGGGGCAGAGCTTCTGAGGGAGCACTCTATGGCATTGAAGGCAGGTGATTTTGTTTTGATTTGAGCTTGAAGTTGGCAAGCGTTTTAAAGAATGACAGACCCTTAACGGAGCTGTAGAAAGGATTGTATATAAATGTAGTGTAATTTGTTAGAACATATTAGATGTCAGACATTATTCAGCTATCAGTGAATGGAATTCTATGATAACATCTAGTTGCTTTTAAAGCTGATTTTAATAATATATGCTATCCTTTCTTTTTTGAAAAAATTCTGAGAACAATACTAAATTATAAATGTTCCTTTACATGTATTCCGACATCAATTTAATGTTTATTTAATGTTTCTGACACTCTTGTTATTGATACAATATAACAAAACAATGGGAGCATACAGAACGGATAGCTAGCGCAATGTGGAGCAATATTAGCTTACAAATGTGTATTGGTTACCCCACCTAACTATTCTCTTCGATATAACATACACTTTTACTCATTGTGACAATGCAGTGGGGCTCATGGGAAATGTAGTATTCACTCTGGGAAATGTTAGTTTCATAGTTCTGGCATACATCAGTCCACCCTCCCATTCAGACACATTGCCTGGTATTGGAAGAGCCAATCCCAACTTTGTATCTATTAAGGGGTGGGTTTGTTATGATGATTCTATAGAGGCATTTTCTTAAACAACCAACTATCCAATTGTGTCCAGAGGCATTTTGGCCCTTTGGAAATAAAACAATTATAGAAATGTGAAGCACCACAAACAAAGAAAGTGCAGTTTGTATTTAATATTCATATCAGCAATACTGATTTACTTAATCTCATGAGGAGATATTTCCTATTGCCTTGTCTGGTTGGCAGTAGTCTTAAGGAAATAAAATGAATGTAGTAATAAAGATGTAATAATGCTTGATAGCATATGTTGTGGAAAGAAATGCTGATTGTTTGAAGCACTGAGATAACAAACATAAGTAAAACATATTCCTTCAATTCACTGCTGGTTGTCCACTTTGCTTATTAGTTGAAAAACAGAGCCATTTGATTACTGGACATTTGATTACTGTTTCTTTCAACTGTTTTTCCTGTCTACGTATATGCCACTGTATATAACTTTGCTATTTTATATATCTTGTTGGTGTTGATAAATGTTATAGCGTTAGGCTATTGTATGTTGCAGGAATACAGTTGCAAAGAGTAGTGGCATGGTGGCTCAGTGGGTTAGCATATAGTAGCATTGCCTCACAGCAGCAAGGTAGGCTCTTTGTGAACAATTAATGGGGCCTTTCTGTGTGGAGCTTGTATGTTCTCTAAGCAGAACCACCTTGCCACTGAGCACACGTGCAGAGAAACGAATGATTCAGAGAAGTAATAGACTATAGCCTATGTAGTAGATTAATTGTAAATAGCATGTACAGTAGCACCTTTGTATTGGCCAGATACTGTAGAATTGTTGTACAATATTTCAGTTTTCAAACAAATATGTTTAAAGGAGCTATGTATGATTATCTGCCACTAGATTAAGCACACCAGCATGTCAGACCAAAACATATGCTTTGTGCGCCACACACACAAACACATGCACTAATAATGCACATGCCCAGATGCCTATGAGGAGCTCAGATTACCACACACAAAGAGGGAGTGTGATGTCATTCTCTGCTCAGGACACTATTACTTGTTTGTTGTTAGAATTATTTTGAAAATATTGGATATATTATTACATTAAATTATGGGGTAAATAATTTTGTGTGTTGCATTTTTATGACATAACATTTATATCATATTTTAGTACAACTGTACATGGAAGTTCATGTCAACATTTTTTATTTATGGTACATTTTGTAATGATTTCATTACTTTCTGTAACACTAAAGATTGTGAACTGACTTCATGTTATGGGTGAAAAATATAATAACACAATATAACTACACACAACGTATCTTCTACCATGTGTCTAGTCATTTAGGTGAGGGAGACTACTGTATTTCTTGGCCTTGTCTTCCAGCTTTAGAGAAAACATGTGTGAGGCCATACCACTGCTGTCTGTCCAAAAGGGACATATTCCTCACATACGTTGGAGTGAACCAAGACGGTTACCAAGTTGCTCTTGGAAATACAATTAGCTATGTTTGCTACTGATTCTATTTTATCGGCACAAATGTTCACGTGCACAATGGTGTAATTGAGATTAGCTGGAAATAAATATTTCTTATTAATATTATTTATTACATTTTTTATATGCTTTCTCAGCAGTTTAAGAGGACCGCCTAGGACATATACTGTAAGGAAATAAGTACTTATTTCACCCAAGAAAATGTCCCCGAAAAAGTTCCTACAGGGTTGGTTCCTGCAGTGGAAAACCACCTAAGGTGCTGCCACCCCAAAAAACAGCCAACAAGTATGGAGTACTAGGATTTAGGACTTTCTTTTTCTTTCTTTTAATGTATCCATGTAAACAGGTTGAGAAGTGTACCTGTGGAACAGGGTTGTTTGTTGGAGCGGGAAATACACATGTTCACAAAGATGACAAAAGAATGGCACACGCTTGATGCTTATGGGCGTTCCTGGCTTGTGGTTACATATTGGTTGAATAATTTGTTTCGCGTGTTACCATGCATTCACTCCAGTGGCTGGTCTGGTCCTTTGAGAAACAGGGGTTGCACAGATACAACATAGCTGAAATTAGGCTACTTGCCTTTGAATGAAATTACTGGTGGCCATTTTGAGCCTTTTCTTATATAGGCATAGTCAACTAACCTCTCTGTTCTACAAGTTGTAGAACAGATTCATAGTAGCAATCGCCACTGCTTCACTCCCAATGGTAGCATCGCTCAGAATTCACAGTTTAATAGACCTCTAGTCTATATTCGCTACACCTAGTTAGCTTGCAACTGCTGTATGTCTCTTGTCACTGTAAAATGGCAAACTCTCATTGAAAATGATTGGCAACCGCTTTGTCTCCCATGTTTGTCATCTGTGCGAGTGTGTACAGTATGTGTGTGTTTGGGGGGGCTCTATAAGAATATTTGTAATTCGTTGCCCAGAGTTTTACAAGTTGGTACAGTTAAATTCTTCTTCTAGTGACAAGCCCACCCACAGAGTTGAAGCAGGAGGGAATGGACAGCTGATTGGCTGCACCATCATTAAAGCTGTCTATATTGGAGGGGGTGGGGGGGCTTTAGCAGTAAGCATCATCATTTACTTTTGCCCCAACTCTTATCTGACATTATGGCACATTATGTTTCTGCCATTTTAGGTTTGATGAGAAACATTTAAAATAATATTTCTCTGCACCCAAATGATAGCTCTGATCATCAGTAGTATCTGCAGGCCAGCACCGGTAAACTCTGTGTGGGCCATCATGACATCCAGGAGTGTTGTCATAGTTCTGCAGATTATAACATAACTGACGACACATGATGAGGATTCATATGTAAGCATTTTAAAAATGACCACATGGTGGTGCTATGATTGGCACATAATTATATCTTATTACTATAACTATTGGATGTAGAATTGTTCAGGCATATTGCATTATTCAGTTTGTCCTTTTGTAAGGAATGGTGCTTGCATGTGTAACATCTCTCTGTGTCAGCTGTAGTTCATTTTCTTCTTTCAATTAATTAATTACATTGCAAAAAAAATAGGAATTAATCTATTTTCTATCGATCTATTGCCAATATCTCTCCTGAAAATAAACATTCAAACCAAGAAAAACATGCATCACATTCTTAAAGAGGTCAAGAAAATGCTCTTTCTTCAAGCTGTGAAATAAACATAATTAACGGCACAAACAATGCTTAATTGACACTACACTAACTACAGATAGATGTCTTAAACCCATTCTAGATTCAAAAATGCCAGATCACATATGTACTCAAAACGCACACAAACACAAACAAGTTCTCCTGTGCAAGGAGTGGTGTATGGGCCTTATTACCATTCCAGTTTGGTAGTCTGTCTTAGTTACACATGCAGTTATTGATTTCTCTCCACTCAGCGCAGAGCTAAGAGAAGGGCCCTTCATTCCCAGGCATTGTTAAGATGCAGCAATGGTCCTCCTATATCAGAGAGAGAGAGAGAGAGAGAGAGAGAGAGAGAGAGAGAGAGAGAGAGAGAGATAGAGAGAGAGAGAGAGAGATATA
>JAODUG010047458.1:0-16102 GCA_027564795.1 Aphredoderus sayanus | reverse complement strand
AGAGAGAGAGAGAGAGAGAGAGAGAGAGAGAGAGAGAGAGAGAGAGAGAGAGAGAGAGAGATGGGGGGTTGTCTCTGTGTTGGCCTATGTGTACATGCATGGAGAGGACACTTTCTCTCCAAAGGTACTGATATGTTTTGTCACCTAGTGTACAGTCATGTCGCAGGTACTTTTTCTTGACACACTTATGTCACACCATAGACTGCTTCCTAATTTGCTCTCTGCTCATCACTGCCAGCTCAATCAAGACCATAACCTCAGGCATGGATGCCAACAATGCTAAAAACGAACACTAAAGCTTCAGTGGTAGATCTTACCTTGATAGTACCTGAGGTCAAGCTTTTAACTGTAGGGCAATCCACCCATCCATCCATCCATCCATCTTCAACCGCTTATCCGAGGTCGGGTTGCGGAGCCAGCAGCTCCAGCAGGGAACCCCAAACTTCCTGTGTCTATCTCTCTAGAGAGACCTTCATAAAGCCATTTATAAAGTTTCTGTCATTCACATTCACATTCTCATTTCATGTCACTTTCTGTCTATTACTCTAGAAAGATAGAGCGATAGACACTAAGATTGAATGACAGTAATGTTCTTAGTGTCTATTGTAGAGAGAGAAGGAGCGATATATGGTGAATTGTGAATGTGAATTTCACATTTTGAATACCAGGTAGATAGCAACCGCCAGCAAAGATGCTATCACAATTAGCATTCCCATTCCCATTGACAGTAAACCTAATCTGTTTTTACCCATTTTACATAATTGCATTCATGCGAGTCAGTTATTCTCCCAGGGAAGTTGCATTTGGTTTTGGGAGATGATTTTCTTTCAGATATATTCAGATAGCAAGCTATCTTTTGGATAGCTTGTTCAATGCTTCTTGAATTGATCAATGTTGTGTCCTTCTTTCTGAATGATACGTAATGTGAGGAATCATATTTTGGGTCTCAGGCACAACAGTATAATAGAGGAGTAAGGGACTATCTGCTATATGTGAAAGAATGATATTACTGTTATCACTATAGTGAATGAGAAACTTGATCTCTCATCCCATATTGCATGGCTTGTCACTCTGTGGTGCTGTGGCTGTGCATACAGTATGGTCAAACATCCCTCTCTCTGGAAGTTATACAAGTGCCCATGGCACTCTGCCCCTCTCCTAACTGCCTCCTCTGTCATGCCCATTTGCCACCATTCCCTGTCCTGTATTGTATGTGTGGCTCCTCATATCAAAATGCCCATGCTGGAAGAAGGAATGGGGTCACTTCTTCCTGCTTTTGTCTCCCTGGCTTTCCTTGGATTGTCTGTTTTTCCTCTTCATACGTAGCCTGCTTAGTGAAGCTTGAGTTTGTTTGTTTGTTTGTTTGTTTATTACATTGTGAAATGCTTGCTTGTGAAGCCCTTTGAGACTGCAATGTGATTAAGGGCTATACAAATAAAATTGACTTGACTTGACTTAACTTGAGTCCTTTCAAGCAAGTGGAGTAGAAATATTTAACCTGCTAGCATTGCCCGAGGGTGCGAGAAGCTAGGAGAGGATATGGTTGTAGATGTGGGCTTGGGGAAGTCAAAGGTTTACATTATAATATTAAATAGCTGGAGAAGGACTTCAATATTGGTCTTTTTATGGGATGAGACGTGTAATAAGTCTGGATTTTGACCGTTTTTTGAACTATGCCTGTTGTGTGTAACATAACCATCATAATGTTCCATTCAAACAGTAAGTTAAGGAAACAGTGAGGACATTGTGTGTATTTTGTTTTGTTTCCCCGTAATCTGCTAAAGTTTTACTTACATATTCAAATTTAGTTGTATTTATTATACATTCCATAAAATGGAAGCTGCACTTCCTAGAGTCATTTTTTCAATTACTATAATAGATTATGTTGAAAAGCAGGCGTGCACATTTTGTTTATGGGACATTCCTCAGGTTTGGCCCTCCAAACAATAGCTGGCAGTCTTTTTGCACAGGCTTCCCACAGAAAACAGATCAGATAATCCGCAGAATTGCTTCCATAAAGGGGAAGCTCTTTGTTTAAAACAAAACAACAGGGTTTGGTTGCATGTAGGAATAATTGCAGAGCTTTTCACCTCTCCTTTGTGGCCGCTCTCTATTTTCAGCATACGTAATGTCAGGTTGGTGGCATGGTGTTTGGTGCTGTTATGCTGGCCTTGTGGCTTACTTGTGCATGACCCACAGGTTTGAATACTGAGTGCTGTGAGCCTGCAGGGTGGGGAGCTAGAAAATGATGTCCTAACACGTCTGGCAGCTCTGGCGGTTGGATGTGTGTGTGTGTGTGTGCACATTCATGTCCGCTAACTCTCTTGCTCAGAGCCACATGCAAGCCAGATGTTTTGGAATGTTGAATCAAATAATTTTACCATAAAGGTAACTGAGCTGAAGTACTGGAGGGAGAAACCGGAATGGTTATTGGAGCCCCCCATTACAAGACTAGTCCTTATTTTTGGAAGGGACCGAATAATTTTGATTTTATACGTGTAGATTTGTTTTCTTTTTTTTCCCCCACAACACACTGCTTTGTAGTCATTATTGTTGTCTCCTACTCCACTCACTGACTGATTAAAGGACATCTAAATGGTAGCTTGGTTTAATATAGGCCTATTACCCACAGTATACTTCTCTTCTCATACACTTAAAATAAGTACTGTATAATCTTGCACAGTAGAACAGAGTAAGAAAAGCTTTCTAAATGTGTCTTACTGTAAACAATCATGTCAATTATATATTATTATTATTATTACAGTTATACAAGATAAATACACTTGCAGTGAATCCATTGTAGAATGTATTTCTGTCATATTCCTAATAGCATTAGAGCACCATGGGGTGAACTGACATGACCTTTAGAAGTCAGCCTAATGAGCATGGCATTTCATCAAAATACTATTCATTCATCCAATAACAGAAGAGAAAATCAAACAGATGTGATCTATGAAGACATTATCATTTTATTTAATTGGAGACCTCACATTCACAAACCACAGTATATCTTTCCAGATACTCACCATTATGTCTATCTTTTATAATCTTGTACAAGTGGTTACAGTGTTGTTAAAAAAATCTTGTTTCTCAGGCTTATATTTTGACTTTGGGCCAGACATTTTTTCCCTTTCTTCTTGGTGGCTTGATAGGCAAGGAATTATAATAGTCTATAGAAATATCTGATAGATGAGCCTATGGGCTGAAACTCATGAGAATTAAGGCTGTAGAATGGGCGTGATGTGTATTTGCATTCTGCTTCACTCCTATAATTGACCTTGGCTTGTTTACAATCAATGCATGTCTGTGGTTCTGCATGCGACTCCTTAGTAATGCATGGTGTTTCTCATCTAGCATGTTAGCATAGGTCATAGCATTTATTAGCATTTAGTTCATAAAGTCAACTTATGGAAGAGACAGTCAGTTATATGTAAGGACATGGCTGTCGTCACTAATACACTATTAATGTATTTAATTTACTGTTGTAAAACTGTTGGTTAGTGTGCACCGTATGGTGTGTTTTTCCTTGTTTGTTTGTCTGTGTTTAATCTACAGTGCAGTTAAACAGAGAAGTCTTCTGGACTGCTCAGTGATGGCTAATGTCATCTTATGACCAGTGTTATTTAGAGCTGCTATCCTGGTCAGCAGCCTTTCCCATTAGCTGAATAAACAGATATCTTGGCACAGAACAAGGAAAGAAACAGCTCCTTCCAGATCTGGTTCTGCCATTGGCACTATTTATAAAAGTTTGCCCTTTAAGGGGAATCCTTTAAATATTCCAGCAGGGCCACTTTTAGTTTGCCTTGGCAACTTATCCCACAGACTTCCTGTCCATATGAATGGATGCGTTTAGGCTTTATGTGTTTGTGTGGCTTTTAATCTGCTCTAAAAATAAATTGCATTCAGTTCTAACTTTTTGGGGAGAAAAGGCCCAGCTGAAGTATTTTAAAATCAATCACTTATAATTTATTATTTATGTTTAGAAATATAAATAGGTTTATAGGTTTGTGTGTTGGTTTATGCCGCCGTTTAACATAAACAAATCTGCTGAACTGTAAGTGGGACTGTGTTTGGTCTCCTAGACAGGTTAGTGAACCCATCCCGGCTGGACATGAGTGTCTAGGTGTGTGGGTGCTGTGTGCTGGTAGAGGCGTGTGGACAGCGGTGGTGCTGCTGGCTGTGTGAGGTGGGAAACAAGAATCAAAGGCCTCTATTGTTGGAATGAGAAGCAGATGTTGCTGTGGAATTCTCCTGACTTGCAGTGTTTCCTTTTTCTTCATGCATGTGCTTCCCTTGCTCCATCATCTCTATGCCTCACTCTCTCTCTCCTTCTCTCTTTTTCTGTATCCTGCCTGTTATCTCTCTCTCTCTCTCTCTCTCTCTCTCTCTCTCTCTCTCTCTCTCTCTCTCTCGCTCTCTGTCTCTCACTCGTTTTCTGTATCCCGCCTGTCCTCACTCTCTCCCTGTCTCCCTCGCTCATACTCTTACCATATAGTGCAAGACACCTATACTGTATCGAAGCTCCTTATATTGCAAAGCTGACAGTAATGCTTTTGAGTCATTCTCTTGGCCTTCAGCACCAGGCTGGGAGAGGCTGCCTGAAGTTCTGGAGAGTTCCGCAGAGCCGCTGCACCCCTTCCATGTCAACGAGGAACGAAGTGTGAGTGGGAGAGAGACTGTGCTGCATGACAGGGGCCTCTTTCTGTGTGTCAGTGTGGCGTTTTGTGTCACGCCTGCTGCCTCTCCGAACTTTGCCACGTTGACAGAATGCGTAAGTCCGCCTGCTGCAGGGCAGGCTGAAAGGCAGGGGAAGAGGAAGCCGTGCTGGCCTAGCTGTCTGTGGGTGTGTTGCTCTGGGGGGCGGCTGCTGTTACATCACTCCTGTAGTGGCAGCAGTGCTGGTCATTTCATTATTCAACAAGGGGAATGCATTCCCTCTGCCGCTATGCTTAATGTCTATACACCAGACGTGACACCACTTTTAAAATCATCAGCAATGACTACGTACTTTTATAGTGTAGTCATTGTTTTATTATAGTACGCTGTAGTAAGTAGTAACATGTTGGTAGTTTTATTATATTACCCACATGCACACTCCCAGGAATTGGATTTCACTGTTAATAATCAGTGACACTGATGTTGCTCAGGAGGAATTACAGTGCTAACTGAAAGCAAGTGCTGTAAACATGATATGACTTCACTAGAGATAAGCCAGAGCATTAACTCTTCTATAGGAACATATAGTTGAGCGTGCCAGGATTCTTCCACATGTTCCACACAACCCAAAGGGTGAAAACCATTATCTTTATTCTTTTTGGTGTCTTGGAACCAAAAATGGATTATATAGCCATCCTTTTATGTTATGTCCTTTAAATGGAATTGAAAACAGGCCTGCCTCAAATTGCATAATATTGAACACATGATTATTGGTCAATGAATTGATATAGCATTTAATTGTACCTGTGTCAGTACATCTGTGTGAGCATTGGGCATACAAACCAATCTCGACATATTTTCATTCCTTCTTCAATCATACCACTGTGTGTGTGTGTGTGTGTGTGTGTGCATGCGCGGCGTGTGTGTGTGTGTGTGTGTGTGTGCGTGTGTGTGTGTGTTCTTTACTACACTAATATTGTGTTGGAGCCATTACTGTTATTATAATTTGGCAAGCCAAACAGGTAAAAACCAGTGTGTGTGTTTGCAGCACCAATTGAATCAGTGTCACTGCCTCTACGGGAGGTTAGAGAGCTGCTGAGAGTACAACAGGGTGGAACTGATCCAATTAGATGAAGCTTTCTTCTAATTAACCCTGGTGACATCATAGCTCAGCTGACATATGGTGATAGGGAGCGGGAACAAGCACAGGGTTCATGTGTGTGTGTGTATGTGTATTACACCTATCTGTGTTTAAACATCCTTTCTGTGTGGATTTGGGTTTATTTGTGTGTAGTGTAATAGACAGAAGTGTGTATTTGTAATGTGTAGTGTGTTAGAATGCATGTCCAGATTGCAGTATGTGATGTACAGCACACCAGACTGGACTGACAATGATTTTGTGTAGATAGAAGCGTGTACAACATGTAGTGTGTCATGCGTGTGTGATTTGTGCAGTGGTGCTGGTTTCAAGGTGGATCTGTCCTGTCACGGCCAGTCAATACTCTGCATGAGTAGGTGCACATCCAGTGACCTGCAGTAAGTACCACTATATGTCAATAATGTATATTAAATGCCTGCAGCGTCAAGTTACTCTGCGATGTTGTACTGTAGCTACAGGCCGGTGTTTTCTGTGGACAGCATGTGTACATGCTTACATAGCACTCTGATTGCACAGCAGTGCTAGTCTGGTGTAACCAGACACACATTCACTTGGTGAATAGGGTCTGGACACGCTTCATTGGTGATTGTATACAGTCTTTGCATTTTAATGGGCGTAGACCATTATGAAACTATTGGAGCAGCCTTTAACAAACAGCCGTTTGTTAAACAACTTTGTTTGTTTGTATCGATTCATCTAGCTCACACACTTTTGTACTTCACTGTTAGAGCTTTAAGCATGACTACAGAAGGTTATTCTGTGTTTTGAGACTGGAGAAGGCATATACCCTTACACACTATAGTAAATAATAGGGTTAAATGTCCATGCACAAAGGATTTTCATCACGCATGTGAACCTCATTGAGATGAGATGTGAATACAGGTAAACATCCTGTCAGGTAAACGGTTATTTACTGTCTATTGTGACATGAAGACAGTGTCAGCCCTGTCTGCTTTTAATGACAACAAGATGGGAAGGTTTAACAGGAAGAGGTGATCAGCTCCATTGATTGTTCTTTAACATTCTTTTGTCTGGCCTGAGAGTGACGGCCCACAGGCAAAACACCCACTTTGTATCTGCTCACAGTAGCACTGCTAATGCTAATGATGCCTAATGCTATAGGAGCCATTATAGGAGGGAGGGGGTTGTTTGCCTCTTTCTTTGTGTGTATGTGTGTGTGTGAGAGAGCGAGAAAAAGAGAGAATAGTGTCTATCTTTTGCGGTCTTGCATGGAATCATTCATTTCAGTCCTTAAGTCAGTGGTCCAGTGTCTGCCTCTGTGTCTCCTTCATGGCATGATGGTATTACAACATTCCTCCTGAGACAGATGTTCAGATGTTCCCTACAGTCGCTGACATTCCCCTGCCATGATGTCACATGTGCCTGGACAGACACTAGGGCAGAATGAATAGGAATGCTCTCTTCTTTCTGGCTGTCTCTCACTAGCTCCCTTTATTCAAATGCACACACACAAGATTCACACACCAAGTCTTCTGATTGTAGCAGTCATGAAAGCCTTTACAGTATATCCCTACAATTGTCAGTTTTAAGCAACTTAAGTAACTTTCTTTCTTCATAATTCCGATTTAGAAGCTCAGTTAGCTGGTCTGATTATATCCGGCATGGGAGTACCCTTGAGCAAAACAATGTACCCAGTAAAACAGTGATTCTCAAAGGGAAGTTCCTTCCGACAGGTCACTGAAAGATTTGTCGGATTGTTACAAAAAGTGTAGTGTTGTTAGTATCTAGCGCAGCCCCCATTTTACTCTTTGGGCTTCACCTGTCAAGAACTGGGGACATACAAACCCTATCAGCTGGGTTTGTATTAGCCTGGTGTAACCAGACCCAAAAGTCACTTGGTGAATAGGGTCTGGACACTGTCCATTGGGAAGTGTTTGTGCAGTTGCCCTCCTACTGGGTGTAGACCTCTGGTTAACTCTGAAATGGACATGCTTTAACCAATCGACATTGCTACAGCTGTTTGTATCTTTTTATCTAACCATACCCTTTTTTTACAACATAGACTTGACATCAATGTCATCTTTCTAACTCACCCTGATTGGTCCTTCTGCAGGGTGGCTGTGCTAAAGCGACCAGCGTTTCCAGACTATAATCTCAGTGTAAATGTAGCCAGGCTAGGCTTGAATACCGCCTGGTATACAAGCCAGGGGGTTAAAGTTCTACACTCCAAACATATGACGGAGGCCTTCCTTGTGTCTCCACAGTGTGTGGCCCCAGCCTGTGTGCCCATGCCCTGCTCTGCGCATGCTGGTTGGCCTGCTGAGCCTCTGAGCGCCGGTGTGGCCGAGCTGGGCTGCAGCTGAAGCACAACGCAGCCTGCTCGTGGGGACGCCTGCGTGCGGTTGTCTGAGGGCCCCGAGCCCAGCAGCAGCAGGCAGGGGGTGGTCCTGTCCTGTCCTAGCCACACGAAGATGAACAAGCTGACCTTCCATAACAACAAAGCCATGCAGGACCGTCGCTGTGTCTGTGTCTTTCTGCCCAACGACGACACGCTCAACGTCATTGTCAATGTGGGTTCATAAGTAGTTTACACACTGCCACAATGGGTGTGTCACATTAGTATTACCTTTGTTTAATGCCTAATTCATACTTTATTTTAATTCAACTTTAGTCATTTTTTTATTTAACAGTTTTACTATTTTTATGAAGTTATTGTTATGTGTAGGCTATTTCATCACTGAGTATTTTCTTATTCTAATTATATATGTTCTGACAGTCGTTTTTTAATAATTAATATTAATAATAATTATTTAATAATCACATGTCTGTCCTAATGCTGCTAGATTGATGATAATTGTTACTGAGAAATGCCCCTGTGATGTCGCTGTCGTCCACAGGTGAAGACTTTGTGTCAGGAGCTCTTGGTTCAGGTGTGTGACCTCCTCAGACTGAAGGACTGCCACCTGTTTGGACTCAGCGTCATTCAGAGTAAGACACAAAAACATCTGAGGTCTTCTTCCTGTGCAGTTTCATGTAACGTTTCCATGGCATTCTGCTCGTGAACTACGTTGTAACTTTCTGGCCTTCCTGCAGTCAGACAATACAGCCATTGTTTATGTAAGACACACACATTTGGTGCTACAAACATGATGTTGATGGAGTGAAACAGCCTTTTATAGACCCTTAAGGGGGATTCAGATGAGTCCATGTGATTCCTCACATCTTTTATGCTGAGTCATGAATGTGTGACACAAAGCAATTATGAACTGTTGACCCAAAGCAAGCCCTGTTATTTTCCCCAACCCCTTACATTCACTGGGAAACAGGACAGAGGCTTCTCTCACCTATTTGTCATGACCGTGCGCAGGGGAAGGGCTCTGGCCGCTATTGTATTGTAAGGCTAACATAGTTTTACACTAGCGAGGGTGGGTGTGGGTCTTATACATGGGGTGAGTCACCACAGACCAGACAGCGGGTGGCAATTGGGAGAAACTGCCAAGGCAGTTGTCACATGACAAGGGGCGTTCAGACAGCTGCCACCCAGATGGCCCAGTGGCATCCCTGCAGTTTAGTTGAGCAGGAGCCAATGGGTCTGGTTGTGGGACATTCCTGGACTGCCAGTCTCAACAGCACGAAATCCCCTAGGCAAACACAACACACACCCCCACACACATACACACACCTCCCCCTCTGACCAGTGCATTACAGGCCAGCCCGGCACAACACTGCCCGAGTCCCAGTTGCATTTCTAAATGGTTGCTTTTTGTTTCTTTTCAACACTTTGTTGTGAAACGTGTGTACAGTATAAAGCTCTCAGGAAGGAAATGGTCACTGCAAGGTTGGGTCCTTCATAGAAAATCATTTGAGTGGTTTGCTGCAGCTGCATCCTCATTGGCTGTGTTCTCCAGGGCCCAGAAAGGATCCCTGATATCATCTATTCCTATAATTCCTAGATTTTACAGTGATGAGAAGGAGATGAGGCGATCTATGTACAGTATGTACACATACACTGTATCTGCCACAACCCACTTAGCAGTCCTCTAAGCAAGCGTCTTTATTACAGCCAATGTGTTGCGTCACACGCCACACGCAGAACAGACCTGCTCCCTGTCTTCATTTGCCTTTTCCCTTGTGGGTATTTGTCATAGAAAACTCAGCGCTGTCAGATCAGAAAGGCTGCAGCTCATGATAACACATCCTTCAAAGAACAGATTAAGACCGGAGAGGGGGTGGGGGGGGGGGGGGGGGGGGTTAAAGGGGGTTGATTTATTTGAGTGCAGGATGCAGAGGCTGTGCTGTGATGGCTCTGAGATGGCTCAGGCTTTGAACCTGCCTCATTCTTTGCTGTGTGTTTTGCCTTGGGATTACACACATGCAGGCAGGTTCATGCACATTGCACACACACAAGAATGGAGACGAATGCATATTAAATGCATGCAGGCAACACTGTGCATTCCTGCAGACTTGCACGCATGTACACACACACACACACTAACATGACACAGTGGTTGAGTGTGCCTGCTTAACCTAGTCTGTTCCTCCAGATAATGAACACATCTATATGGAGCTGGGACAGAAACTCTCCAAGTACTGCCCGAAAGAGTGGAAGAGAGAGGCCAGCAAGGTAGGAATGACTTTCAAAGTGTGACAGTTTGCACACTATGGCATTATTGAAGGTCGTTGGCATATCCTGGAAAAGTTTTAAAATATCATTTTATTATTAAATATTGAACTGTTCCAGAGTGCACTCAAGTTAGCGTTGGGCGATAAGGACCAAAATATCATATCCCAGTTTTTTAAGATGAATTGCGAAACACGAAATATATAAATATTTTCTACTAAGTGGGCTAAATTTTCGGTTGTACGTCAACGCCAAATGTGAGATCTCACAAGTACTTTTATTAAAAGACAAAAATAAAACAAGATATAAATAAAACAATGACAGATTTTCTTCTCAAACACATCTGTGCAAATAAAATCTAAACAGAATATATACAGGCCTACCATGTTTGAAAATATATAGCTGCACAATATAAAAAGATCTCAAATAAATAACATATATGAAATACATTTTATAATAGTATTTTAAAATACTCATAATCAAACTATATCTGTATACGGTATTGTCAAATTTGATATCTCTTTAAAATATGTCGGCATTCCTTATAATACTGATAGAATGCCCAGCCCTAACTTACTTGTCAGATTTTATTGTATAAATTGGTTGTCTTTTCAACCTTTGTGGCTTTTCAATACACTGTTGGGTTGAACCACGGGTGTCCGGTAAATAGCCATTATCAAAAGATAACCCCCAGAGCTTTTGCCTCATCTATTATTTATACATCTAACCTTTGAATGCAATTTGCAAATTAGTCTGAGAATCGATAGTGGTTTCCTATTAAGCTTTATAGACAAGCATGTAATAAACTAAAGTTCATTTTCTTTGTTTCTCCAGGGTATTGATCAGTTTGGGCCACCTATGATCATCCACTTCAGAGCTCAGTATTATGTTGAAAATGGGAGATTAATAAGGTAATTGATGCAAACATCTTAGAAATGTACTATTACTGGTATTACTAGCGTTATTGTACTATTCTTCTATTTACAAATATTGTAATTCACAAAATGTACTGGATATTAATGCAATTGTAAATGTTGCTGTGAATGTATTTAGTTTGTAACAATTGATATGTAGACAGGAAGAGAGAGGCCTGTATTCATAAGATTCCTCTGCCTTAGAGAGGACAGAGAGCTGAATAAGTAGGGTATGGTAATAGCCAGCAATCCCCTAGTGTTCCTAAGCACTCCATTTAAAGTACTATGTGAAGATCTTAACTAGTAGAGCCGGAACAAGGATCTGGGTGGCCTGCTGTCTGCACATCCACCCGTTCACTAAACACTCCTGTTGTCTGTCTGCCCTGCAGCGACCGCTCAGCCAGGTACTATTACTACTGGCACCTGAGGAAGCAGGTGCTGCTGTCCCAGTGTATCCAGCGCGAGGAGGCCTACTTCCTGTTGGCAGCCTTCGCCCTCCAGGCTGACCTGGGCAACTTCAAACGCAACAAACACTTTGGGAAGTACTTTGAACCCGAGGCTTACTTCCCCTCATGGGTGAGTGTGTCTGACGTGTTCCCTATACAAAGTGAACTTGAAGCTACAGGTGCATACTTGAACTAGCGGCCACTCTGGCCACAAAAGGCAACTGCATTCTGTAAGAAAGTTAAGTGTTAATCATGCCATCTATATTTTAATGTACTTTAATGTGCTTAGGAGGATCAGTTGCAGTACTAATAATAGTTCAAATGTAATATTTTAACTATGCAACATTAAGATCACTGACCTCTCGCCTGTATTTGTCTTTGTTCATAAATCACATTCCATTCTCTTCCATCTAATCCTATTCTGTTAAAAACGTTTGCTCTTTATATAATACTCCTCTGACATACATGATTAGACTGCACGATATAGACTCTTCCAGATGCTCCATGACAATTTAAACGCAGTTGTTTTTTGCATATTTTGTTAAATTGCTCAGTATAAAGTGTTCACGAGTCAGCTGAATGCCTGCTACCTATACTAACCATTAATCTTCAACATTAGTATTTCCAAAATGTTTTAAGTGTGATTTCAGGCTAACTGTTATACACTTGCAAATCAGAAAAGGCCTTATATGAAAAAGGGAGGGATGGTAAACACTGTTATTTTACTAGTTTTGGGACTACAAATAAGTTTTGCTTCTTTGTTTTGCTAAAGACATCTCAAGTCATCACAGAAAGGACATTAGTGTTATTTATTCCTCATATTAATCTCTGTATAGCAAATGCTTAGCAGATGCCACCACACGTCATCTTAAACACACAACATTGGAGTCTTCAGACTACTCTAGGGCAGACAGGCATTGTTCAGGCCTGGCCTACAGGCTGCATATATATATATATATAGGTCTGTAGGCACCTTCCATTAATCACATTGGCCAAACAGTCTGCAGCAGCTCTGCATCTGAGCACGTGGGATAATGAAAACTGGGACACCTCGTTTATTTTTGTCCCTGGAAGTGGCACGCTCAGATTGTGTTTTTACATCTTGAGAAATGTTGCTGCTGCTGCTGGCAACACCCCCACGTGTCTGCTCAGGACTGCCCCACCCATGTGATTGGCCTCCACTTCCTGCGATTACCCTGTCGGCTGCTTATCTCCTTTAAAGCATCGGGGACAGGAAATTACCGGTTGATCTGCAGCACTGAGCACTACACTACAGTAAAGCTCTCTTAAGATTTGGGCGCCTTACAAAGCTTACTAGAATAGTTTTACAAAAGCCACATGCAAAGCTTTGAAAGTGCGCTTTCAGGTCCCTTCTTCCCCAAGGGTGTACTCAGACCTCTGGGTTACATTAGAGTCATTGGTCACCTGTGCTGCCAATCTTCTACTGATTGGCATGGCTGTAAAGACAACGTGGGGCTTTGTTAGAGGATAGGATTTGGCAGATTGTAAAAACATAATATTTGACAACAGAGTATTCTGGGTATTAAGATGCTTTGTGGGGCAGGGAAATCAAAACAAGACTTCAGAATTAAGACTTGGTTGAATTCACATGAAAAGTATACCTATCGAGGCTAGTTTGACAATAGAATGAGTAGGAAATCCAAACATTTTATATATTATATTTTTAACAGCAAACAAAGATTTTCATTGTTAAGATATAGTGGAGTAATTGTGTCCTGAGCAGAAAATGACATCACTGTGTGTGTGTGTGTGTTTGTGTGTGTAGGTGTGCGTGTTGCAAGCCAAGCTCCTCTGTTCTTTGTGTGCATGTGTGGGTGTGGCCCAGGAAGCGTTTGTTTTGGCCTGAGCTGCTGGTGCATAGTGTTACATCTAGTGGCAGAAATGGTCATGTAGAGCCACTTTAAATTCTGCTTCTGTCTTGTTTTCCAGGTGATAGCCAAGCGCGGCCGGGAGTACATCCTGAGACACATACCCAACATGCACAAAGACCAGTTTGCCCTCACTGCTTCTGAGGCACATCTTAAGTACATCAAGGAGTGTGCCCAGCTGGATGATGTCACGGTCCACTACTACAGACTCTACAAGGTGACACCTTTCAAGCAATATAACAGCAGCAAAGATGGAGGTTACTTTAGCAGTAGTCACACCATCCAAAATGATTAATTTAGACAATATTGATAGTTTAAATGTACTTTGAATAAGTGGTTAAAACTAGTGGTTAAAACTGTAACTGCATTGTAAAAAGGTTGTTATGGGTTTGCAACCTGGGTGCTGGGTGGCCCTCCTGTACCTCTCCTGACTTTCATGGACTGTCTATGTCTGGAAATCTAGGGGCACTATGTAATGCAATTGAGGAGTGTATCTTTAATGTGTGAAATCCTAGCAGAGAAAATGATCAGACTCCTATTCCATATTTTTATAACAGCTAGCATCACTATTTAATGTTAAGTATTATTTAACCATATTCCTAATCTGAAATCCACTGTCCAAACAGGACAAGAAGGAAGTAGAGGCATCTCTTACATTGGGACTGACTCTACGTGGGATTCAAATATTCCAGGTAATAATCAGAGATGTGATTTCATGTTTCATGTTGTTCAGACAATGTTTTGCATGTGTTTGTACTTATTTGTCCTCTGTGAAGCCTTTCCTGTTTCTGTTTTAATTTAATTCACTTCCTACTCGTCATTTCATTGTTTAAGATTTATTTGTCTTCTGTTTGTAGAATTAATTGTGAGATGCCACACATGATGATACATGTGTGTTATCTTCTGTTTCAGAATGTGGGCTCTGTGAGACAACTGCTGTATGACTTCCCCTGGACCAATGTGGGCAAATTAGTCTTTGTGGTGAGTGGAATATTGTACAATGTCGCAAGGCAGCGTTTTGTGACAGGCGTAGAGGACTGCTTTTTGTGGACGCCAAGTTGTGTTTCAGTCTGTCGGCGCTGACACACAGGCGTGGTGTGGCTTAGAGTTAATGCGTTCGCTCAGGGTTGTGGAAATTCTTAGTCAGGTCTTCTCATTTTCTGAGGCCTCTGGAACTAATCAGGGATTTAGGGATACTTTCCTTTCATTTTCCACAAACACAGAGTATGCACACACACACTCAACACAGGCATGCTTGCATGCATGCACACAAGCACACATGTGTGTGCCCACACGTACAACTACAACTATGTTTTGCACTGCAGTTCACAATATATTGCGACGGGAGTATGCTTGTACATGCTGTACATTAAGTATTATTAGTGTCACTAACTGAGGCTTTAAAGGAATGCATGCGAAATCTTCTCACCCTAGTGTGCCTGTCATTACGCTGTGCAGCAGTCTTCATTTGCCCCCATAGGGTCTCTGTTATCACAGACAGGCAGGAAATCATACTGCCTATTCTCCTAGCTCCTCTTCCCGTTTACAACCAGATGACAATGAATTACAACCCAGAGACATGGTCTTTACCACTGCAGCTGTGTGCCTCCAACTTGGGTGGTTTTCTCTAGAACCTTATTAGCCAAAGCCTACCAGAAATCCGTTACAAAATACAAGTCACCAGTCTTATAAGGTTTTGTAGAATTCCCAGATATATACGTTTATGCAGATACAAGGTGACTTGTTCCATCCATCCATCCATCCATTCTCAACCGCTTATCGGGTCTGATGAGCTGATGATCCCCTTCCCTTTCCTGAGCCACATTAGCCAGCTCTGACTGGGGGGATTCCGAGGCGTTCCCAGGCCAGTGTGGAGATATAATCTCTCCACCTCATCCTGGGTCTTTTCCATGGCCGGCTCCCAGCTGGATGTGCCTGGAACACCTCCCTAGGGAGGCGCCCAGGGGGCATCCTTAACAGATGCCCAAACTACCTCAACTGGCTCCTTTCAGCGTGTTCCTCTTGGATAGCAGAGCTTCTCACCCTATGTCTAAGAGAGACGCCAGCCACCCTCCTGAGGAAACCCATTTTGGCTGCTTGTACCTGCAACCTTGTTCTGACCCAGCCTTCATGACCATAGGTGAGGGTAGGAACGAAAATTGCCCGGTAGATCGAGAGCATTGCCTTCTGGCTCTGCTCTCGCTTCGTCACAACGGTGCGGTAAAGTGATTGCAATACCGCTCCCACTGCTCCAATTCTCCAACCAATCTCCCGCTCCAATGTACCCTCACTCGCGAACAAGACCCCAAGGGTACTTGAATCCTTCACTTGAGGGTAAGGACTCATTCCCTACCTGGAGTAGGCACTCCATTGGTTTGATGCTGAGAACCATGGCCTCAGATTTAGAGGTGCTAATCCTCATCCCAGCCGCTTCACACTCGGATGCGAACCGATCC
>JAODUG010047447.1:0-16103 GCA_027564795.1 Aphredoderus sayanus | reverse complement strand
GGTTTCAAACTCACACCTTGTTGTGCCAGCAGTGCACATCATATGTGTGTGTAAGCTGTAGAATTAGAATTGGCGCCGTTTGTCCCAGAGGACAGCAGGAGGGTGAAAAAGTATTTGTCAGTGTGAGTAGATTAATTGTATACATATTTACATTGTACAGTTAAATAACATACCCTAAAGATACATAATGTTGTGTTATTTTCACCTAGACCAAGTAGATTATCTCTACACAGTTTTCCTCATAAAGAATGCCATGGTCTATGAATATGTAAATTCAACACGCCCCCATGCCTTCATAATGTCAAGAGGAACCATTTGTGAAATTGTGCATGTTTGAGTCTAGCCCGCTTTTTGTGTTACACTACCAGATCCCTCTCCTGTAATTCATGCCTTTGCACGATGGACCACAGAACTCTATTTTACACAAACCATTGAGTGTACTGCAGGTTAGGCCAGTCAAAACCAGTCAGTACACGTCAACTGTCAAGTAAGTCATGTCTCACACAAATCAAATTTGGACTCAGGTCAGATGAGGAGTCAGGAGGATACAATTCAGTAAAACCCCTTGGACTAAAACTTAAAAATGTTGGAACAGGAAAGGAGAGAGACAACAAGACACAGAGAGAGAGAGAGAGAGAAGAGAGAGAGAAACAGAGAGAGAGAGTGTGTGTGTGTGTGTGTGTGTGTGTGTGTTATCACAATGTTAGTAGATATAATTTGAGCATCTATTGCTAATTGAGGAGCAATTCTTCGGTTTAGAAAAGGCAGCGGGAGGGGATGTAGTGGGGTGAAACAAAACACAGATAAAGATTAATTGCTGAGATGAATAATGGTCCAACACTGACACCCAGTCAAAGCCTTTCTTTAACAAAGACCCCTGTGAGGATTTTCAGTATGATCAGTGTTACAAATTAGAGAGCATTACTGTTGATGACACACACACACACACACACACACACACACACACACACACACACACACACACACAGTAAGCTGTATTCAGTTCTGCTTGCTTATGGCAGTGTGATGGGGAGGGGGAGGTGGGGTTGGGGGCTGTGGTTCTAAGATTGTAGTTCTATTGATCATTCCTTGATCACATTATGGTTCAGAGCCACATATTTATAACCCAGCTCATTTCTACCCCGGCTCAATGTTATGAAACATGAAGGTGGAGGCTGCAATAGGAGGGGTAGTGACTGGCCCATGAGATATGTAGTCGGTGGGGGAGTAGAGAGGCGGACCAGCCACCCGAGTTAATTAGGTAATAGTCCGCGCGGCTAGATTAAGATTATTTTGATGAAACGACGGAAATAGTTTGTTTTGAGAGCATCCTCAAATGTTCAAATGCACTGTTGTTATTAACAAAACCTCTGTGTGATCTCTGCAAAAAATAAATCGGCATGCCAAGGCACCAAAACTAAACGAATACGCCGTCTATAGCTATTTATGCCGGAGTTCCTGTGGAAGCCTTGTTTTGTCTTTAAAAAAAACTTCTCCTTCCCAGCCTAGCTCTAGTTTTTATAGCTATCTGCTTGCCGTGTCCCTGCATGCAGTGCCCTCTGTCTCTTGGTGAGCAGGTTCGTCGGATTAGCTTCGCTCTGCTAGGCCAGCTAGCTACATGCTGCGGTTAGACTGCCCTGTCCAATAGGAGTGGACTGTATGCAGGTCTGGGGTGACGATGTGATGGCAAATCATATTTCAGTAAATGTCTACAGATAGGTTGCTTGAAAACAACTAAAGGAAGAGAGATTTATAGTTATACCACAATAAAAGTCTGCCATATCAGTATAATAATTTGATAGGGCATTCTAGTATAATAATAGTATAATTAATCTGATAATCTTACTTTGTACATATTGTTTGTACACGGCCCTGGCTACGCACACAACAAGAATATCCTTCGCAATACATTTCCAATGCCATAGGGTGTGGAGTAATTTAGTATTTTAGTGGAGTAAAACTATGATACCAACTACTGGAAGAAAACACTAATACATGAAGAGTATAATTTAAGTTTAAGTTACAATACGTTAACATGCACACATACATGAAACCACACACACACACACATGCACGTGCACGCACGCATGTAGACATCTCAGTGTTTAGTGTAGGGCACTGTCAGGGGCAGCCTGTACGGTAATGAATCATCACAATAAATAATGAATGGGAATGTTCATAAAGAACAGACAAAAGCATCCATTAGAGATTACCATTGTCTAAACTGAAACACATTATTATAGCTCATTATAACTCCCTTATGGACGACTCCTGTCTATTACATTCTTTATGTTAATTATATCTAAATTCTTCAGTGTATAACATGTTTCTTTTAATGTATAACATTGTTTATTTAAATGTATAACATGTTTTCATGTGAAGCACATTGAATCGGCCTCGTGTATGAAATATGCTATATAAATACAGTGCCTTATGGCAAATTATTTTTTCATAATGCTACATTTTAATAGTCAAACCGTAGAAGAAGAGACGTGTCTTCACTCTATTTTGTAGCATGATCTGATCAGAAGACAGCCGTTCAACTCTGTTCTCACCAGGGGCTCCGGGAGAACGGTATTCGATTCCTGACGCTACCAAGTCACACGGGTGCCCTGCTCTGTGACATTACATGTGCCCTGCTTTGAAGAGAAAACATCCCTTGTTGCCTTGTAGGAGGGGAATGGGATGGGGGGGGAGGGGGTGGATGTCTTGCTGGGCCAGCTAACCTAACCTAGTTTCCCTTCTTAGAAATCTTAATCAACTTTTAAGATACACTTGAGAGGCTGTAATGAAGAGGCCTGACAACAGTTTGTTCAGTGACATAACTACCGTGAATATTCTACTTCATAAGATGTAACCCTCTGTATGTGTCGTGGCAGAGACTCCCTAAGAAGTTGTAGCAAAATTAGAGTAAATGTGATTCGATTTGGCGCCATGCGTGACCGTATATTGCCATGGGAGAAGGCTATAACTGGAACCTCTGAAGGATTAGCGCGATGTCAGGTTCCCAAAATGTGATGAAATAACGATAAGGAGAAATGACAAGTAAACTCTAACACAGTGCAAGTCAATACAAACTACAAACAGTGGTTCTCCTTATTTGACTTCTGTAGTGCCTTTGACTTATTTCTCAAGACAAGTACCTCTATGCTCTCTGTCATCTTATGACTGCCCAGTGCAAATAACACAGTGTCTCCCGCCCAAACAACTGCTAGACCAAACGGATAAAGCTCTGCCTCTTCTGCTCGCTCCACTGCCACAGGAAAGTGAAGCGTGAGGCTTATTCATTTTGCACACCACGGCACGTTACCATTCGTTGTATGAAGGCCTTTCCCCTCTCTGCTCCCTTCCTGTCACACCCTACCCCCAGTAAGGGTGCTCTTGCAAGGGGCACTGCCCGTTCAGACGATTGTGTTCGTTGGGCAGGACCCATGTCGCTGCTGAACACGGCACCGTTGGAAGTTTAATGGGCGTGAAGGACTGCCGTCGCAGATGGCGTTGGCTGCTGGGTGAATGTGGGCGAACGCCAAGCGAGCTGGGCAAAAGGACGCTGGTCAGGGTGAACAATGAGTGCCACGCTGTTCCGATCAAACGCCGCAGATGGGCAGAAAAAAGAAAAGACAGATGAACAAAGGGAATAGTACAGAGAGAGAGGGTGGTAGCCATATAAAGAGGGGCTGCTTTAGTCAACAATGAAAGAAAACAAGTAAATAAATGAGAAAAGCCACCGTGACATCCGTGAACTGTGTAATGCTGTAGCATTGCACCACAGCTATGCAAACTTTGGTGCACTTCTGATGTAGTTGGCCTTTCTAAAGCTGAAAAGTATAAATGACTCCCTTCCCAGCCTCCTTTCGACTGCAGCGAGCAATTTAAAGCATTTTATCACAATCGGTGACTGTGCACCCCTACTCCAGCACAGTTTGGAAAAATACATTCAATTTATCTTTTGTTAATGGTTCAAGTGAAATGCCATTTAGTTGGCATAGAAATGGGCAGAGCACTATAATTAGTGCTGTCAGGCTTGTGCTGCTGCTTTCGCTTTTCAAGAACTTTGTTTTGAATATTCCAAAAAGTTACCTGCAAAGGTACCTTTGATATATTGATATTTCTGTTTATGCCTGTACGGTGTGTACAGTACAGTATGTGGATGTATTCTTGTCTTTACTGTATGTCTTGCTCTACCAATTAATTTGTAACCTTGCTGCCTTACCTCCTTTATGTTCTGCCAAAAGAAAATTGTTTTGATTATCTAAATACTGTAGTATGACATGACCTTTTAAAGTTGTGGCAAGAAGGTACAACCAGCGCTTATTAGATCTAACCAATCAGATGCATGAAAGAGTTCACCAACAGTCTCTACCAATCATGCGCCATGTTACAGAGGTACTGTAGGTCTGACAGGTGTGAGGTTTTCTTGCACCTGGTTGGTTAAATCTGAGACAGAGCACAGGCCATTTTACTCCCTCGCGTACAAAAGCTACCTACAAAAGCCTATAAATAGCGTTATTTGTAGGCAGCCGTGGAACCAGAGACAGCTGGAACCTGAAACAGCACATATACTTTGATTTTTGTATTATAACACTTCTGTTGTCCTTGAGTTTAAAAACACACTGCCTTAGTGTACCAGCAGAGGGCACCAGCTGTGGCTCGTCATATATCCGCGTTGTGTTTGGCGCCCTCTGCTGGAATTAAAAGGGTTAATGTTGCTTGTCTTTTTACAGTGCACATAATCTACAGCACAGCCATTATTCATGCGCATACTTGTGCACGTTCTGCTTCCGCAGGCATCGTGTCTCTGATTTCGCTGGCCGTCCTCTCCTACGAGCGCTACAAGACCATGGTGGACCCCACCGAGGCGGACGCCACCAACTACCGCAAGAGCTTCCTGGGCGTGGCCTTCACCTGGGCCTACTCCCTGCTGTGGACTCTGCCGCCGCTGCTCGGCTGGAGCCGCTACGGCCCCGAGGGGCCTGGCATTACCTGCTCCGTGGACTGGAGGGCCAAGACAGCCAACAACGTCTCCTACATCGTCAGCCTGTTTGTGTTCTGCCTCGCCGTGCCTTTCCTGGTCATCGTGTACTGTTACGGAAAGCTGCTGTACGCCATCAAGCAGGTGATGACGTCCGTTTGGGGGGTGTTTGTGGCGGCGGGGGGAGTAAGGGGGGGATCCTGGGGGATGCCCTCCACTGTCCCACTTGCTTTCGGCAGCTATGCGACGTGTATTGGCTTACAAAGTGTGCAAATTGTCAAGGTGTATTAACTTATGAAGTGACACAAAGTGCATTAACTTACATATGCATACGACACATTTATAATATAGAGTTTATATCGTTTTATATCGTTATTATCCAAATCAAACCAAAGAGGTTTTCTTCACAACATTCCCATTCGTAGTGTTGAGTGCTTTGACAGAGTGATTCCATAGCCTGCGAACCAGGCGAATCTAAGAGCTCATGTTTCATTTGAACCTAACCATTTTTACCCGGGTGGACAACAGGAGGATTAACTTGCAATAATGACCCACAAAATATCTCCTCTTCTCTATCCCTAACCCTAACCCTAACCCTAACCCTAGGGCGACAGAAGATGTATAATACGATGGCTGTATACAGGAGAACTGTAGAAGCATTTTCGTAAACAACCAAATATCCGAAGGGAATTTTAGGCAGCGCAGTGGGATCTACCCACCTATTTAATGGTTAGCTTTTGAGATGGTTATCAAATATGGATGATATGTCTTTGCTGGTAATAGCAGCTCCTGTAGTATCATTTGAAGGGTAGTTGAGCATTTGTAATGCAAATTATATATAGCCTGCAGTAGCTAGCTTAGGAGACTGAAAATAATATTTTCCTCTGGTAGCAAGGAATTTTGTGAAGCAGTTTATGTAGTGTTTTGAGAATCTGAGACGAATTGAAAGTGCATGTCATGGTTTGAGCCTTATTTCCCAACTTAACCCTCGTGATGCCCTTACAATATAGTCCACCGGAGGGCGCCAGCTGATTGTGTATGCTTGTATGGTTCTTTTTATTGTCATCGCTGTGTGTATTTATTTCTTTATTAATTATTTCTTTATGTATTCTTTATATGAAATCGAAGTTTTGTTTCCTTCACAATTATAAATAGCCACTTAAATCACTGTAATCAATTGTTCCTGAACACAACTGACATGAAGGTTTTAGGACATTACAGCTATTATGGGTTGGATTTGAGAGTTGAGAGAACTAACAAAGAACTGAAGAGAGATTTTGAAAATCAACAACCTAGATACCCACCCACTCCTAGCTAGATATTGTGGACCAATCAGGAAAAACGGGCCCGGATTGGTCAGACCACAGCATTTCAGTCACTGATACTGTGGCTAATGTATCTATATGGGTATTTAAAGCATTTATTGCTTCATTTATTGCTTCATTAGTAAGTAAGACCTCATGTTGCACCCGCGCCACATTGCTTTTAGCACTATATTATGGTGCATATACAGGTCTGGCCTTATAGCCAGACCTGTATATACACAGACCTGCGGGGCAAGTCAATCAAACCATAGGCTATGCAAATGTGGTCTTAAAAAAAAATTTGAAAATTAATTTTTATAGATCTTAAAACAAAGTTGTAATTCCGCGACATTCGGACTTACAGGGTTGTACCTACAGCACCTTTAACTTTGTTTGGCAAATCAAATAATGATAAGAATCAATTATTTGTCAATTATGATAAAATAATTTAGGTACTAATCTATGCAGTATATAATAGAAAAACAACACATTTTCAATTCACTTATAATGTATTATTCTAGCAGGCAGCAGTTAAACCTATCAAGTAAACCCAGCGGTAGAAAAACAAGGTATTTTGAAAGTGACAGTGGATGGGATATAGCACTGTTCGTGTGATGCAATAGGTGAAATATAAGCTACAGTATATGCAATGTATATACTGAAACCCACTGCTCCAGACAATTACCTTACGAGAATGAAAATAATTTCATATGCACAGTAATACATATCGACGGCTTCAACTTTTGTGAAAGGGCACAAGCCAGAAGAGAATTGCCTGTTTATTACACTTCATTACCCTGCTGGTATAGGTACAGTTTTAATGGATAAACCCTGTAACATTGGTGAGTAACATTTAAAACCGTCAATGTTAGGGCAAAAGGTTGAATAAGACTTAATCAATATTTTTCGGACAGAATGTGCCTTTTTCCATGATGCTGAACTGCAGCTTGGAAGGGCTAATGGAGGGTTTTCACACTCTGTCCCACTCCAGCTGACTGGAGGAATATGAGGGGAGACAGTGCTGTCTCTCTAGAGAGGTCACACACCCACACACACTGCACACAGTCACTCACACACGCACACCCAAGTTAACACACTAACTGACACACACGCTGTATACTCCACCCGTACACAAACTCCCACAGTGTTTGCAAGAAAACCTCACAGCAATTATTTTCCCTGAATCGTAGCTCACTTAAAAACACTACAGTATGAGCTTCACCTGCTGTACTGTATGCTAAGACATTGAGAAAGCTGTACGCTGTGATGGCAATTCTGTAAAATTTGGCTCTTACCAAAATCTTGTTCATCGATTCATTATTCTTTATAAAGAAGATCAGTACAGTTGCAGCCTTTTTGAAAGACTCGCACACTGACTGATAAAAGAATACCCCTAACCCACAGGTTAAATAGGCTAGTGAAGAATGTTGGTTTTACAGCTTAATGACCCTAGGCCATCTGTGACAATCAGTATCTAGATCAATCACGATACAGGATGTAAAGCAAGTCAACAAATGGTCATCCAAATTCTGTTCCCAGGCAAGGGAGAGCTTGGATCAAGAGATCATAAAACAATAAATCTAATTGCAGTATTTCGTCTTTACTTGAAAGTATAAAATATAACATTCCTATAGTAAAAGAGCATTTCAATGTTGTGCATACGAGTGGATCAATGATCAATTCAAAAACTTCCATGTCACTGCTAAACAATGAGAGATGGCTCAAAAAGATGGCGCGTTAATGCACAATAGGCGTGTTAGCATAAGCGTGTCAGCGCTACGCTATGATTCAGAAACACTTGGCTGCTCGTGTTTAACATTGACAACTGTACTGTATGAAGTTAGGCATAGTGTTCAAATCCGGCCAGAGCGTAAAAAAAAAGAGAAAAAAAAGGTACCATATTTTCCGGACTATAGGTCGCACTTTTTTACTCGTCTGGATGGTCCTGCCACATATTCCAAAGAAACCAAAAAACTTGTTTTTACGTTTTGCAAACGTTATGACCGTATATAGTTCTATGACTCCAAGAAACTTCTGTCAGACGAATACACTGCATATCAACTACGGCCACTAGATGGCTTTGTTAAACCTTGTGATTTTTATAACAGTACCACCGAAAAAGAAAGACTTTAACGAAAGAAAGACATGCAGCTAGGGTGCATGCTTGTGTTAGCTGTGTTTAAGTAATTTCTCAGTCTGCGTTACTTTGTTAATGCGGAAGCCAGAGCGTTACAGTATGTGTTCGCTGGAGCATCAGAGTTTTCTATGGTAAAGTAGTTGTAAGCTATTCTAGACTTTTTTCTTCACAAGGAGTCCATTGGAAGTGTTATTCTTCATGTACACACGAGTTATGAGCTGTTGGAACAAGCAATGATATCTTGCCTCTACAATATGTTGTTAAGATTATATAGGCCTAGGGAACAGACAAACCCTAAGTATATTTATTGTTAAAGAATAACATAAAAATGTTTATATAAATGCAACTTTTACACCGAAGCAATTTATAGAAGTTTTTTTTCCTCGTGACAATGCGTTTATTGCTGAGTTGCAACGGTGCAACGTATTGTTCAGAAAATACGGTAATTAATCATGTAGCAGACTTGAAGTCGCTGTACATCATGCATTTTTATATGCATAAATAATGCTAACAACTCAAAGGGATAAACGAAAGTCTACACCCAAAGCTGTCAGACATATTCAGTTGAATTCATGTTTGTCTGTGAGCTCTGTAGGAGAAAAGAGCAGAGGGGCAAATCATTGTTTGGATTTTAACCTTTCAGAGTGCTCAATTCCCTCTATAGGGTTCAAACTGAAACAATGATTTTTGTAACCTTGAACGTTGACAAAGCCAATACTGGAGGAGTGTTCCTTTAATGTTCAGACATAGCTAATTTGATCCTGTCCTGTCATGTACCGTCAAAATGCACTAATGTACAGTCCAGTATCAATTAATTATGTGAAATTAAACAAAAGTATTGTATTAACTAATTAATCATTAAATTAATGTTAATTACATTTTATAAAAAAAACTACTGTGTCAATGTTTAGAAACGTTTTTGTAAACAAACTTTCTAAACACAAAAAATGCCTGTCAGGGCCTGCCGTTATCCCCTTCTGTCTGTTTTCCTTGTGACTTGTTTCCCCAGTCCATGTTGTCTGTCCTTGCCCCTGCCTTTTTATTGTTAATTGTGTTCACCTGTCCCCCGTTGTCTCTGTCTTGTGTTTGTGTATTTAAGCCCTTATGTGTGTGCCTGTTCTTGTTGGATTGTCGTCTCATTCCCTTGTATCTACCTACCTTGGCTGTCATGCATGTGGGTCCTCCCTGCCCAGACACACTCCAAGTCAACTCATAGCTCCGGTGTTAAAGGCAGAGAAAATGTCAGTCAGACAAACAGGCAGATAAACCAGGCTCACCGTGTCATCATTATTATCCAAACCACTGTTGTCATCTCTTTTTTACGCTTCTGTTTTGTAAAGCAAAATGTAGGTGTTTATCAGTGCAGCAGATAAGAAAAGAAGAAGACGAGGAGAAGCTGCCATGAAGTGTGTCTGATATGTTATGAGTCCCCCCAAATACACCTGCATCTAAAATAATAAACTAGAATAAAGTACCAGAGGCTCTTCTTTATCCTGCAGTTTACGACAGTGTCCTTATACAGTATAACGGCTACTGGGGCAGATCTGCTGTGCAGCAGGGAAGATCACCCTCTGGGTTAAACCAAAAGCTATTTGTGGCACATTGTCTCAACTACAATGGTAACTCCAGTCACAAATCGACACACTCTCGATAAGCATGCTACCGTTCAAGACAAACATGCTACCGTTCAAGACAAACATGCTACCGTTCAAGACAAACATGCTACAGTTCAAGACAAACATGCTACCGTTCAAGACAAACATGCTACCGTTCAAGACAAACATGCTACAGTTCAAGACAAACATGCTACCGTTCAAGACAAACATGCTACAGTTTAATAAACAGGACAGTGTACACATTCAATTAGGAATATTAGAAGTTCATTCAAAGATACAGGATAAATATGCTCAGATTCAGTATATCACTTGAACTGTGTTGAACAAGATGTAATTTATTAATCATTAAAATTAGTGTGTGTTTTGCTATCAGTAAGCAGTTTTACTCTAGAAAATACACTTTTCCACTTTAAGGTGTAATAAAAGAGGCATAACTGTAAAGGGATTATGTTTAAGGCTCCCATTGAGGACTAATAGCATGTAATTACTTAGTGATTACAGAACCCTTCTATGTTAAATGGAAAATAATCATTAAATCAGATGGACCATATGCATGTGGATGTCTTATTGATCTACACTTTTAAATTCATGACAGAAATTGGTTCAAATTAAAGGGAAATTCCACCCTTAAACACTTGCTTGCCATATGCTTACATTAAGTTAATTAAGGTAGAGTGTAAATGGCAACTATATACTGTAAGCACATGTCAGGTGCATCTTACAGTATGTTTATCTTTTCATTTGCACATTGGTAGCAAACAGCATAACTGGTTCATGATCATCACAAGCAATTCCTGGCATTCAAATAGTATATCTGCCTCTTAGAATCAGGTTATTCCGTAATAATATTGATCAAGATAAAAGAGCCATGATAAGGGCCTCCTCTCAATGACAATAGCCTTAATGGTCCACAATTCCCTATAGGACGCAGAGTGCCCTTTTAACAGTCTATTTATATGACTGCACTTTCTCCTGCAAAACTTTGTGTGTGAAAAACGTCTTCAGCATTCCTGAAACGGCGACAGGGGACTTCGGCTAATACACACCTCTAAACGCCTCCTGCCTCAGAACGCTGCCCGCCCTTGGTCTGAGCGCGTGCTCTGACTCAGAGGTCCCGGCCACGGTCCCGGCGGGATGCTGTGCTGTGGCGATGCGCTCAAGTGTGACAATATGTCTCTTAAACGACCCCGAAGGCTGCAGATGGAGACAGAGATGGAACGAGGGGCGGAGAGTGTGTAAAGTGCAGGCGCACACCAACTTACACGGACACTGCATAATCGAACCTCGCTCGTCGCCTGAAATGGGTTCACGCAGCCGACAAAACCTGAACAAATACGGAAAAGCGTTGCAGCATGCATGGCGAAACAGTAACCGGCAGTGAACGAACCAGCGACAACCAGACCATAACACTAAGTGAACAAGGTACACGGATAACAGGTGGGCGTCGGCCGGCTGAACGCACTCCGGCGAGAGAGAACGAAAGGTGTGCGCTGCCGATCGGCGCAGCGCTGGATGTTACAGTCTGTAATATAACACCATAAAAGCAGCAAAGAAGTGACTAAAAACCTCCTCCCCCGCAATTACTCGCAAATACCACAGAATTAGTCACACAGAACATAAGATAAGAACAGGTAACACTTTATTAATCCCTGAAGATAAATTCAGGTGTCATGGTATTCGACGTTGAAGTGAACGGAGACGGAGAGAGAGAGGGGGGGGGGGGGGGGTACTCATGGAACCAAATCGTGGCTGCAATGAAGATGGCCAGCTCTCGCAGCGAAAAAGCTTCCCGAGACTGCGATGCAGGCGGCATGTCTGAAATCCCACTAAGCCTCATAAACAAACTTTCGCAGTTGCCAGTGCCAACAGTAATTCTGCAAATCCTGAAATTATTGTTTATGTGGCGTCCTTCACTGAGTGCTATTCCAATTCTTCAGCCCAACACTGTATTTGGGCTTGGAACCTCATCTTACAAATTGAGTTTTGTATTGCAGAGCCAGCAAACAACAAATCATTGTCTGCAAAATATATAAAGGAACTATAGAAAGGATTTTAGAGCTATATATGTAATACATTTGTTAGCAATACCATAGACAGTCAGTCAGCTAACAGCAAGTTAAACGCTCTGTGAGAAATCTGCTCTATTCTATTTTCTGACCAATTTAGGCCTCTTTTCCCTGATTTGTCTGGCAATTCTACTTTGTTAATTAATCATATGAATGTCTGTGCATGGCAACAACAAGTTTCTCAATTGGCTTCCAAGATGGCAGACCAACAGGCTCTAGAAGGAGGGGGCCGAATGAGTTCTGGGTTGTTCTGTTATATCTTTTTAGCTTGCTCTCATTGCAACTCTCAGCAGCTTTAACCCTCCTGTTATCCTCGGGTTTCAAACGCACTGCTGTGTTATGCCAGCAGATGGCGCCACCTGATTGCGTCTGATTGTGCAGCTCTCTTTAGTGTCAGTGGTGTGCGTATTTCTTCATTTCTTTATTTCTTTGATTGTTTTTTGTGCCTTTTAAATCCTCCTGTTGTCCTCGGGTTTCAAACACACGACCTTGTTGTGCCAGCAGTGCACATCATATGTGTGTGTAAGCTGTAGAATTAGGTTTAGCGCCTTCTATCTGCCACAGAGCTAGTGCGTTGGGTCACTTTGACCCAAAACTCAAATATGCGAAAACTCAAACTACATTCAGCTGTTGTCCAATCGTGTCCAATTCATCCCGCAGAAACACAGCTTTTTGAAGCAGAGCTCTTTATCTCTTTATCTCTTTATCAATGCTGTCACTGCCATTGGCCTGAACCAGCCAGGCAAACAGTTCTTTTTAGTCTCCACAGTGTCACTTCCTATCTATGTTGATCTGTTGTTTCCTCTGTGCTTTCTTCTCAAATGTGGGTCTGTTTTGTCACTAAATGTCCCATTGCCATCCATCCTTCCTGCTGTGCTTTCCTTGCTCTATAATCACTCCAATGCAAAGCCAGACATTTTCCATGCCTCCTATCTTTCACTTTGACATGCTCATTTTAATTTGCTATTTGTACTGACTGACATACTGTACTGTATATTAGCTAATGCTCTTACTAATTGCACCGTAACTACCCTCTGAAATGTTTGGATTAAATTAGTGAAGACCAGAACAATAGCAGCCAATAACATTCAATTCATTTTAGTGTATGTCTGTTTTCTCTGTTATTTATCAGTGACTGAGTTAATGCAATACAGACTGAACATATCCACATTAAAGCGGGTTTTTTATAAGACTTTCTGCTACAGCCTCATGAGACCATCCTGATCTCGCGAGCATCAATTTCATTTCGCAGGCAGTGTCAGTCTTCAGCGCAAAAGTCACCTGTTTGTTGCCAGTTCTGCAGTTTCTGGTGTGTATGTGCCACATTTGTGGGATAATCTAAATGGCACCTACAGTAGGTAGTGATACCATGGTGATGATCTATTGGTAATGTGTGTTAGCCACGATGACAAGAAGCTGTCATTATTGTTGTTTGCTTACAGTTGCTGGAGCTCCTGCTCTTCTAAGCAGTTTAGTCTACAGTATACTACAGCTAAGTCAAAAAGTTCTAGATTGTATGTTCAAGGATGAACTAACTTTGGACTGTATAATGACTGTGACCTCCTGCGGAAGTCTTACAGCAGTCTCATTTAGTACAGTACGTCCAAATGGCCCCTGGGGTTACAGCGATTTGTCTCATAATAACAATCAGACAAAGAAGGATGGCAGATCGACCGTCAGGCCACGTTGTTCAGGATTGATGTGGAAGCCCAGCCAGGAGCACACTGATAATTGCATATAAAGCCCTTATATAAGAGTGTTATTAGAGACCTGGTCAAAGGTTGAAAAGACCATCGACGACCTTTGGAAGAAAGCTTATGGGCTTGACAAAGATAAATAATTTTCTTTCTTTTTGTTTTGTTGGGCGAAATAAGAAAAGTAAAATCTTGCATGAGTTTGAGGTACAGCCTGTAGCATGTATGCTTTTGAAAAAGTGCCTTGGCACAAAAAGTGCCTTAGCCCTCGCAATGCGTTTCCAATGTATGGGGTAGAGCTTGTGAGGGAGCAGCCTATGGCATTTAAGGGAGAGGTGTTTTTTGTTTTGATTGGAGTTTGAAGTTAGCAAACGTTCTCGAGAATGACTAACTTTTCCTTTAAATGACATTGACCAGACAGGTCAAAGTCCTTTAGCGAGCAAATACCACTCTGGATGTTCCGACCAACTCCCTTGCGGGTCTGAAGTAACAGGCGAGCGATGAAATAGCAAAAATACTTATTGTCCATGTGTGAAAATGCACCCACTGTGGTGCGAAAAGAAAAATCCATACACTGTGTGACAAAAAACACAAACACAGAATGGCCCTCAGCTGTTACATAATAATAGCACAGAGCCCATGTGTGATCCACATGCACCCCCATCACCACCACCCACCCCCACTCTGTGTCTGACGGCTTTACGTGACGGACCTGTTCTTGAGTAATTGGCCGCAGCTGGGCTGAGAACGCACCCCTGCAATGCTGCCGTTGGTCACATCAGCTCTGGTAATATTGCCGATGTAGAATAAGGCCAGGCAGTTGGGTATAGATTTGCATGTCTGCATGAAAATGAAATCCAGAACACAAGTATTATTTTTATGCAACGGCCATTGCTGTTATTTATTTTTAAAATACTGGAATACGAATTCAACATTACTGTGATTGTGAGTGGTTAGCTTCTCTCCACTATACCACAACCCCTAAAACATTCGCCTTGTGCTTTCATAATCAAATGCATTATACCAGATACACACAGGACGTACTAAAGTTAAAAATATAACAGAAAAGACATAACACTGTTATTGTGAAGACTGACATTATTTTAACCCTCATGATGCCCTTAAAATACAGTCTTGAACCACCGGGCGGCGCCATCTGATTGTGTATGATTGTATGGTTCTTTTTATTGTCATTGCTGAGTGTATTTATTTCTTTAGTAATTATTTATGTATGTATTTGTGTTGTTGTCACTAGCACACAGCGCTAGTGATTTGGGTCATTTTGACCATGAGGACATCACAAGGGTTAAAGCATTTCCAGCCGTGTTTCTATAGCTATAGCAGCCATTGTAAATCTGACACTGATGATTCTATGGTTTGCGACACTGACAAAACAGCCAGACAACATCCCTACGCCTGTAACGCACTTCCTGGTACTGTGTGTCGCAGCACTGGCTTAACCCTTGTGATGTCCTCAGGGTCAAAATGACCCAAATCACTAGCTCTTTGTGGCAGATAGAGGGCGCTAATCCTAATTCTAAAGCTAACACACACATATGATGTGCACTGCTGGCACAGCAAGGTGCGAGTTTGAAACCTGAGGACAACAGGATGGTTAAAAAGCACAACAAAAAGACATAAAGAAATAATTAATAAAGAAATAAATATACACAGCAATGACAATAAATATAACGACACAATCAGACAAAATCATGTGGCGCCATCTGGTGGCATAATAAGATACAAGAAGGGAGGGTTAGTCCTCTCTGAAATTGTCACAATTATTCCCGTCTCGCCGGTATGCGCCGGGGAGAGAACAGGCAAGCCACCCAGCACACCCACACCTGGGGCTAATCTCACATTTTTTTCACCTGGGGGGGTTATAGGGTATATAAGGCTGGGGTAGTTTGTTTTTACACGGAATGTCTAGAGTCTGTGTTATATCATTTAGTTTTTGTTTTATTAAATACGTCGAGCATACGCTCTTTTTTGTAGTGTCTTTCTTTTCACGTCCTGCATTCTCCTTCAACTCGTGACAGAAATACCTGAATAAAGAGATATTTGTGTCCTTGTTTCAGATATGTGGCCCCCCAGTAGTTCAAACCACATAACAGGTGTTGGCCAATTAATGTATCATTCTGCTTGTAGGCTCGTAAGGTTTGATGGGTATCATCAAAAGATTTCATTACAGTGCATTCACCGTTTAATTGTCTGTAGCACACAGAAAGAAACCTGCATGTGTGTGTGTGTGTGTGTGTGTGTGTGTGTGTGTGTGTGTGTGTGAGAGAGAGAGAGAGAGAGAGAGAGAGAGAGA